>JAHVYC010000308.1:0-10048 GCA_020623665.1 Calonectria multiphialidica | reverse complement strand
TTTTAACTAAATATAAATAATAAGCTTAGCTTATTTAAAAAAAAACAAAGCTTATTAAGTTTAAATTTATAATTCTTTTAAAAAATAAACTTAATATTAATAATAATATTAAAATATTAAAGCTATTATAAAGGATTATATTTAATAAGTACTAGCCTTAAGAGCTAGTATTATAATAATAAAGGCAGTAAATAGATAAGCACCTATTAATAAGCAATAAGTACACAAGCCCTTAGCTAAGGACTAAGCTATATTAGGACTAGTCTAGGTCTAAAAATCTACTATACCCTCCCAAGATAAGGCTCTATATATAAATCTATTCTATATTAACCTTTCCTATTTAAGACTAGCCAAAAAAATTAAGGAGAAATTACTAACTATTTAGCTATAAAAACTATTAAGACTTAGCTAAAGTTTCTCCTTAATTTTACTTTAATTTCTATTTAAATATAAAGGGATTATCTAGGGAAATAAACTTAGATTTTACTTAGATTTTCCTTAAGTAAATTTTAAGGGTAAATAAAATATAAATAAAAGAATATAAAAGGAAAGAAAGGATTAATAGGAAAAGGGATAAGTATTAAGAGAGATTAGATAATTAATAATATTATTTAATCTTTAAATTATTAATTTTTATTAAATACCTAATAAAGGTATATAGAGTGCTTTATTTATACCTTTTTATTAGAGCTTATAAGGTTAATTGTAATAGCTAGCCTAGCTATTTACTTATATTTTAAAAATTACTTTTTTCTTTATAATAATAATAATCCCTTTTTTAGTTAAAATAGTTATAAATAATTAGAAATAATAAGAAATAATTTTCTAGACTTAGTAATTATTATTATTATAATCTTTATTATATTATATAAAATCCTAGGATTTATTTATATATATCTTTAGAAGATAAAATTAAGTTAAATTTTAAAATATAAAAAATTTATAATTAATTTAAATTATTAAAATATTTTATAAAAATAATTTTTATTATTTTTAATTTTTAATTATATATTAAATTTATTAATTATTATTAAATATACTTTTAATTTTCTAAATATTTCTTATTTAAGCTATTTACTTTTCTTAATTATTATTTATTTTTTAATAATCTTTTTTTAAATTACTATAAATTAAATAGTTTATATAAATTAAAAATAATATTATCTTAATAATATAATTAGTACTTATTAATTTTATATATTAATATAATTTACTAAATACTTATTTTTGAGTTATTTTAATTATATAAAAAAGCTAGATTAGTTCTAGCCTTATTATTTAATTATAATATATTTAATAATTAAAAGTTAATTAATTAAATAAAAGATTATATATATAAAAAAGCTTTATAATACTTACTTATTATATATATTAATAATAACTTTAAATTCTTATACTAATACTACATTCTAAGTATACTAAGCTCTACTCTAGCTCTTATAACTTTCTTAACTCTAGGCTTTTTAAATTAAAGCTCTAGGTACTACTTAAGAAACCTCCTAACCTAAGTTCTAGATATATCTATTTTTAGCCCTTTAGGGCAGTGTTTTCATATAAAAAACGCATCATTACATATATACAGCTCTATAATAGCAAAGGCGCTCTTTCCAACACTAGAGATAAATAGAATTAAAACACGCTCCTTATTAGCTGTAGAAGGAAGCGGGTTTATAGCTCTTAATATATATATATATATTTCTTTGTAAGAGGCATAGTTACGTGGTGTAATGTAGTAACTTTTTTGATAGTAAGTTGGTGAGGCGGTGCGGGGTTTGCACGAGTTGTTCGCGTGACTAACGAACCCGCAAGATAAGCACGAGCAGCTGTAGCTGCAGAAGCTTTAGATCAGTCTGAAATATGAGTTATAATGTATTTAGACATAGATAAATATATATCTTCAATTTGGGCTAATTTGGGTTTCCAATGGTGGCGTTGTAATGCGGTATAGTTGAAATAGTTGGATACACGAGCCACGCGGATACGGGTTGTGTCACCACCAATCCGACATCTGCTTAATTATATTCTGATCTGATCAAATCAATCAAAGCTTACACGACAATTATAATTACAATTACAATTTATCACGCCAAATTCCTAACTTATCTATCCCTTAAACTGTCAGGAGCCTCCACCACCGTGCCCCGCCCCACATGACCCTGGCAAAAGCGAGGACAGTGAGCTAGCAGCGAAGTCGCAGCGCAAGGGCGGAGAAGCCCTAGCCATAATTCAAGGGCAAGGCTGTAAATATGAAAGGATATGGAATAGGAAGAGGGAGAGGAATTAAGGATCAATAGACGTCAATACCTCACCCCAACTATGCTGTGACCTCATGGCTATTGCGCTTCTGACCTCCTCACTCTTCTCTTGTGAAATAACCCCCTGACACTTCAATAATAGGCTTCTCCACATAAAACCATCGGATTAACCACTCTAAGTTAGCTTCGGCAGGAAGATAGGCTGCTTACTCAAATGTTTGCCAGCGGATAGGCATTATCCGGGTAGTGGCTCGGGGAAGTGCATACCCGCTCTTAATTATCAATTCTCAGACTCCTGCAATCCATGTCTGTCTTATCATCGGTGTTTGTGGCTGGCAAACTAGCTGCTAGCGTGTAAGCCAAACGTCACACGACAAAGGCTCCTATCCCAGTCAAGGAGCACAGGCCCTTGCACCTCGGGGACATCCCCAAAATTTAGCTTGGTCGTCTTCATTCTAGTTGGCTTGTCGCAGACACAAAGTTTAACTAACCATGCATTGGTCAGCCAATCAGTCTCCCAGTCGTAATGATGCTACTAAATCGCATAGGGTTTGGTCCTACATCCACTTTCCTTGCGGCCACTGGGCTTGATGATTAAGTTTTTTAGTAAGGGCAATGATGAACCTTCGGCAAATTCCATTGTTTCACCCAACTCCCCCCACCGCCAGATGACAAGGCTTATATACAGACCAGTATTGGTATTTGCAATTGACTATCAAGTGTTGCGTCAGCTGCCAATCGACCACGCCATACACTTAATCCAATACCGGCAAAAGCAGCCTAGGAGCACGACAGCTTTTCCTCGGCTTATTCTAGGTTAGCGCGTAGCGGGTCTGGCGCTGAGTCGCCACTGACACACTTATGATAGAATATGAGAGGTTTCGGGATTGTCCGAAGCCAATGTGTCTACGGTGGACCTGAAGGGTTTTCTCGCAACACAGTTCGATTCGAGGGCCGCAGATATATCTTTAAAAAAATACCGGCCACGTCTATTATAATCACAACATTGGTAACATGATCTGCTGCAATTTCCCATGCTATCGTAAACGGAATATAGGAAAGCACCCGAAGTTGCCTAGCTAAAAGCTTAACTATTACAGTATTTACTTACACCCGCCCTTGTCCCAAGACTAGTAGCAATAACCCCCCATCCCACTTTCAAGGTGAGCGGTGAATGCTGAGGCGCCACTGAGCTCACAAGCGTGTAACTTGTCACATAACAAAAGCCCATGTTCCATTGCCACAGCAATGGACGTACCTTCTTAAGGAATACTGGTCCAAAGTCTCGCGAGGTCCGGTAGATGCCACAAATACTAAGACAAGTGACGCATTTACCTTGTTATACAAGCCAGAGAGATGGCAATATTCCAAAAATTAGTGGCACGGAGGCTGAGAGGCTGCCGTTAAGGACCCCTGCAAACGCAAGGTGGAACTTCCCATGGTAATATGAAACCTGCGTGTGCTTAGAAATAGCAGGGTCTCCCCATATTTTTGATACACACAACTAGAATAGATGCTGCCTTCTTTTGGAATGTGAATTATCAGGAGGTTGTGCTCCTGATAGACATAAGCTTTATCTGAAGACTCTTTACACATAATTTACCCACAACTTTTCCCGCCACCAGACGCACACCGGACGCAAGTTATTTTCAACAAAATTTAAGCTTCCATACTCTTATCAGAACTTTAAGATGGATCTAGCTTCTATATACTTCGGGTTCTTCCTTGGAATCTTTGTATTTACCTTTGCAAGGGCTTTGCAACAGACTCTAACCATATGGAGACACACAAAAAACCTTGCTACTACCTATGTGATAATGATCTGGGTAGAGATATGGGTAAATTTTGTATTTGCCCTTCTGACATTTCTATATCTAAATAATATTGTTCCTGAAAGGTAACTATTTATTACTTAGTAATTATAAGTTTATTAATACTGACAAGGATTATAGCCTTTCATTTTACCTGGTTACTGGTAATTATGCCCAAGAAAGGACCTTGTTGGAAATGAAGACTGATATACTTGCAGTAACGCTATGGGCGACTCAGACACAACTCCTGCCGCAAATTATAGTCAACCGCATAGGCTTAGTTATAATCTACAAATACAGAATAAGATGGCTCAAATGGGGTCTCTTTGTTGCTATTGGATGTATTAACATCACTGTTTACTACATCTGGACTACCGCGCATCTAGCATCAGCTACGCCTTATCAGATTACTCTTAACCAGATATTTGAGAAGGTTGAGAAATCATTGTTTCTCGTTATTGACTTGGGACTTAATTCCTACTTCTTATATTTAGTACGCTTCCGCCTGATTTCCGACGGGCTGACTAAGTATTGGAGGCTGTTTAAGTTTAATGTTGGAATGATAATTATCTCCACCTCTATGGATATTCTGCTCCTTGGTTTCTTAAGCTTACCGAACCCTTACTTGTAAGTTTTGAGTGCAGGAGGAGTCCCTCCTTCCCTCCCTCACCACTTCATAAATAATGAACTAAGATCGCATATACAGATACGTCCAATTCGCTCCTGTCGCATACATTGTCAAGCTATATATTGAGCTCCTAATGGCTGTTTTAATCTCCAAGGTTGTGCGCAGTAGATCGGGTGAGTTAGGAGATAGTGGGCATGGGAGTAACATTCTCACATCTGACCCAACCCATCGTATTGCTTCCCGCGTTGTCGATCATAGCGGCCCTGCTATACTGAAGTCGAGCACTACGTTATTGAGCAGGTTGGGGAAAGGCGTGCCAGCTCGTGCAGGCAGCTCTAGCTCAGAGGCACATTTAGCTATACATCCTACCCAGTATGGTATTACAAGAACGGTGGAGACTATGGATGTAGTAGATAATGCCGAGGACGATTACAGTGTCAACCCGTAATCGAGGGGGTTTTATTAGAGTCAGCGTCGTGTAACTCCCCATTGCTTGACCTACCTCCTCTTCGTGTATCGAGATGACAAGCGAAAATGGCATTCCCTTGAGAATTAGGGACTACTGCAGATTGCTTTGGACTGGTAATAAACTGTGATAAGCAGAACATGTCACTGGCATAAGCTACTTATCCCTTTGACTGCGTCAAGCCTCCACCCAGGTACCTCGCCACAATATACCGAGCACAAAAAAGCCTTACGTACATATAATGCAATTTCATATGGATCTAATTATAATTAATCATTATAGCATTATCCAAATGTATAAAAAATTGTCTATCTGTGATTTTGATCCTTGTGGTTAGCTCCTAGAGACAAGTTAGCCATAACCACTAGTCCCCAACAATGATAAGCCTTGGCTCGTTTCAATTTCCCGCCCTGAGTATATCCCATCTGATGGACAGCAACTGAGCCTTTGATTCCCCCTCTCAGTGTCTGATCAACGAAGCTAGTCAATATGTTTGGCGTCTATCAGTTTGTCTTGCCGTTTTTCACTGTCCGTGTTGTATGTGCTAATTAGATCTGGCAGGCACTTAGTATTACTTTCATGATCGCATCCATGGCGGTATGCCTTTTACGATACTACTTTCGTGTTGTCAAGACGCGACACCACCACCTGATAGAGTATACGATCCTAGCCGCTCTGGTTCGTACGCTTGGCCCCTTTAAGCCGCCTTATTTTCATCGCGCCAGTCCGCTGGTCAACCAGAAACTGCGGCTAATGTCAATTTGTTCTAGGCCATGCAGATAGGCATATTTGGAGTTCAGCTTCGCCTCTACGAAGTCTATTCGACCTCATCTGATGATCCCGAGAACCTTGTGATCGTTCGGAAGGTATGCTGGCCTCTAGCCATTTGCCGCCGGCCAAGCTAATCCATCTAACAGCTGTTTTTCGCGGGAACATTCTTATATTTCACTGCCTTGGGGTTAGTGAAGATCAGTTTACCCACAACCTGGGCCGCATAAACGCTTGGGCACGCTACTCTTTATGGGTGTTGGTCATCACAATGCCCACCTTATATGCGATTGACCTGCTGGGTTGCCTGCCTATTTCCAAGTGATGGGCAGGACCCACGGAGCCTCAATGCCGCCCGGTGGTTCGGTCCTTCGATTTTGTCAGCATCAATGATCCACTGAAAATGAGCTCGCGACTGATTGGACGGTTCAGTGGTGTCACATCGCGATTCATCTTATGACGGATATTATTCGTACATCATTCTTGTCCATGTTCTTAGTAGCCTCAACGATGCTGACTGACGTTCCAGTTTGCGCCTTGCCGTTCCCCGCACTGCTTAGAATATCCCAAACGCGTCTCCGTATAGCGATTTTCTGTATGTAGAGCCTCGCAATGATTTCCATTGCCGTCGCCATCAGTCATATACTCCTCCTCGCAACCGACTCTCAGCACACCATGGAAAGGATTCTGGTGATATTCCTGGCTGAGACAACGACGGCATCGTAATCGCAGCTGTTCGTGGAATCTCATCTATCTTTATGAGGAAATACGCCCGAGGATCCACGAGGACTCCTTCGAGCAGAGCCAAGAGCAATTTTATGTCTGGAAAACAAAGGGGCCTAAACAAGCCTAACAGTGCGGTATTTATCGAGCTATTTCCAATGGCCGGTTAGCCAGCGGCTTTTGCGGGTGGAAACGATGAGGTCGGTAGTTTGAGTGGCTCAACCCAGGAGATAATCAGACCAGCGGAGCAAGATAAACGCCATCATTTCCCGTAAAGCCCCCTACTATTGTGCGAATAACTCAACTGATGTTTGGGTTTCAAGATGGGCTATGAAAAAAATGTCTCATGTGACAATAACCGGGTAGGGACTTGGGGACAAATTAGGATTTTTCAGATGGTATTTCTCACGGTCACAGATGTAATCGTATTTAGTCCCATAGTTGAAAGCTATGGCTGCTTCATTTTTCGTCTTCGCATGCTTCCTCCTTCTTTACATAGTCTCCCGCAGATTAGGCCGTAGCCAAGACAGTTCACTCGGTCCTTGTCTGCGATCTAAATGGACCTTCTTACCCTTCTTTGGAGGTTTTCGACCTGGAGCCAAGGTTGTCTTGCAGGGCGGGCAGGTAACCTCGTGGGTTCAACCTATCTCATCGACGCCCAACCTGTCACGACCTATTCGATTACAATCACAAGTTTCCTATTTGACTAAACATAAAAAGAATGTATAGATCACGTCGCACAGTGTCAGTGTTGAGATATGAACTACAAGTGTACGAACCGACTCAGTAGGACCTTAAATAGGGGAAAACAGTTGGAAACTTCTCTCTTTCGAGTCGGATTGGACCTTCAGGACGACGGGTGAAGAGAATTCTGTCCGGAGCGTCTGTTGGTGACCTGGAGCACACCACCAAACGGTCTAATGAAGCCCACCAGCTAGGTCCGATACAGTGCTCGACAATAAGAAGACACTATGAAGGAAACGAATTAACGTACTCGATATGCGACAAGACAACAACAGCCCTAGGAACCCCCCGCCTCATAAGAAAACAAACAAGACATACAACCATAATATTAACAAGACGAATACCTAGGAACTGCAAGGAGACCAACAGCAAGCGAAGACACATTTAGTAGAAAAGAGACAGGGCGTACGAGTCTTTGCGCGTATCCCCAAGGAATATTTGGAGTGGATAAAACACACACCGGCTTCGCCCTACGACACACGATCTGTTAACTTATGAATATCCCGGTTACCGACATACCAGGCGTACACCACATCGCAACCGGATTAGCAATCAGACAGAAAGGTTACAACATAAAGCTCAAGCTCCTAGAAAAGAAGGAGACGCTTGGTAGACACCTAAAAGCCACAAAGCTCGAGGAACCAGAAATATGGTATAACTATGTAGTCTCACACTGCCTAGACGTAATCTTAGCGTATATTGACGGAGAAGACATCATAACCGACAAGAAACTCATCGTCAATGAGGTGCAATGCCAAACTAAACCCACACCCAGAGATATCAGACCCTCCAAACATACACCTAAAGAAGACACAGGCACATAAACCTGGACTGTGTCGTTCCTCCAACCAGTAAAACCATTCCGCCTGCTGTGAAGTGATTTCTCAAGACCAATTGAGAAGAAGTTTATGCCCGTAAGACATGATCCCGAATGCCAAGGCTATCACTCGAACCGCTACTGCGGCCAGAATTCCCGCAGTGGAATATACGGCGAATCTATTGCCCAAGATAAACCACACTCAGAACAATGTTCAAAACTGGAACAATGTGCCAACTGATGGGGCCTATTTCCAGTAGACCACCCAGGATGCCCAGCAAGGCCGATTAGGAAGAACGTGAAGCTGGAGTGGCCCAAAAATAAGACGCTCAGACACATCCGGCGCGCCGGACGGAAGGAATGCCAAACAAAGAACACACTGGCAGAGACAGACACGGAGACCGCAACGGAGACTGCAACAGCGCCCACTGCACAAGCCACAGTGGAAGCCACGCCAGAAGATTCAGAGAAGATCATACACACTAGGATTCGAGAGGACCATATAGATTAGCAGCACAGCACTGAGCGAGCTTACAGACTTCAGCGGACTAAGCGACCCACCACAACCGGACCCGAGCAATGAAGACACAACAACCATCGGTGAAGAAACCGCTATAGGGAAAGAAAACCCGGAGCCCGAGACCAAACAGCCCGACTTCCCAGAGCAACACCACATAACCGCAAGAGCTAGAGGAGAACGACCGAAAAGACGACTCTCGCAGAAGAGCTATAACCCCGACCCCTGCGCCTTCGTTCAAAGTGCCGGGGCACAATAGGAGACGGAACAAACCGCGAACAACACGACGCCTGCAAATTGCCCTGGGCAATGTAGACAAAGCTGGACCACAACATGCCAGATTCCTCCAGCGATGCTAGGAGCAGAAGGCGGACATTATCCTATTACAAGAGCTGTCAGTGACAATAGACGGTAATTGCCGTTACAACTCACATCCAGTATTCAAGGTATGCCTGCCGGTGACACCTGGAACAGCAACGCAAGCAGGCGAAGAGTTATAACATATGTTAGGAAGGGGCGGGGTATAGACGTCCAGCAGCTTAAAGCATGGGAATCCCGCGACCTACTAGTGATCAAAGCAGGCAGTATTACAATAGTCAACCTCTATAGACCGGACGGGACCTGGAACGACACAACGAGGCGTACGCGCCATGTTTGCGGGAGGCTTTAAAGAATCCATTCTGAGCAAGCCGATGGTCTATACCACTGGAAGATTGAGCCAATATTTAACCTAGAGGCCTTTGAATTAGTAATGAAAATTATCCATGGACAGACTTATTATGTTCCTAAGCTAGTAACAACCAAGATGCTAGCTGCGGTTTCTGCTGTTGTGGACGATCTGGAATGCCAGGATGCTATTTAGTTCATTGCCAAGCATTGGTTACAACATTTGAAAGAAGAATTTCAAGTATTATTTAGTCCAGAAATCGCCAATTAGATTCTAATATCTTTTATATTCCAAAATCCATCCTTAATTCAGATTTCAACACTGGCCGCAATACAATGGTCTTACACCAACATGTACACAAATAATCTTCCAATACGCCCAAACATCATTAGTACATAGTAAATTCTTAATTAAGTATAAGCACTAACTCAAAAAAAGGAGATTGAAACAAAGAGAAACGATCTGCTTAATAGATTGGTTAACTCTCTTTTCAAACTACAAACAAAGTTACATTTTGGCCAAGTAGGATGCAACTTTAGGTATAGATTAATACTTCTTAGAGTATTAATATATATAAAATTTTCCACCCTTTAGGAAAGGAGAGGCTTAATAAGGTAATAATACCTAGGAGTAGGTTAAACCTATAGACTTT
>JAHVYC010000031.1:445416-503057 GCA_020623665.1 Calonectria multiphialidica | reverse complement strand
GGGGGGGGCTTAATTTAGGTATAATACATACTTGTAAAGATGGATGGGAAGAAATACTTTCCAATTGGGGGTGCGTCTTGCTGGATGTTGCCCTTGTTGTAGTTGAATGGTCCCTTCTCGCCTCGGGAAGCGAGTGTCATGGCATCTTCAACCATCTTTTTGTTTAGAGCATCAAGATGCTCGTGGGGGACGACGTCTTCGACGACAACCAGTCCATCCTCGTGCATGTGGCGGACGGCAGTTTCTAAGTTTCTGGCATTGAGTGTCTGGCTCTTTATTTCCTCAGCTGAAGGCTTGACGACGCCTGGTCTTGGCCGCGGCAGTGTTGCTGACGCAAAGCATCGCCGTCCGCTGGCTAGAGTCGGGAGCAGTCTTGGAGCACGAATCATTTTAATCACGCTCGGAGAGTTATACATGTTGGGAATATGAGTACGAGACGATGAGAATGAAAAGTGAAGAATAGAATGCTTTTTTCACCGCTGACAATGGGCTTTTACTTATAATTCTTTTTTTTTTCGCCGTCGAGCTGACCTGCGATGAGTTTCCCGAGACTCGGACAACCTTTCCACTTTCGGCATAGGCCAAAGGGAATTGGTCTTGGCCATGTGACCAACCATCCACGCAACTACACGGCTTCCGACCTCCACGATTCTTCCAAATTCTGAATTAGCCGTTCCACAGGCCACCCGATGGTTGACTTGCAGGCAAGGAGTTGTCGGGTCAGCTCCTGGCGGATAGCCTCGGCCCGAATGAATCTGGCACCTGTACATCATCTTGTTAGCTGGGAGGGAGGAGGTGGTGGCGAGAGAGGAGGGAAAAGCAACGCCGAATGGGCGTGAGAGACTGTAGGGTCACATGCAGTAAGATATAAGTCCAAACGCGTTTACAATGACGGACGGGTTCTTGGCGGTAAACGTGATGCCGCAGATGTCTAGCGCAAGAGCCTCAAGGAGCTCCTCCCTTGGCCTCAACTCGCGGCTCATGATCCGGAGGGTCTCTAAGTTCGGGAACCGGTCCTCTCTGGCGTGGACGGCGAGCATAAACACAACGGCCAGGTAGCACTGCACGGTCGACGCTACTGTTGTCAGTGATGACCCGCAGTCTTGGGAGACAAGGGGGGGAGGGGGTGGAGGGGAGGGCGGGGAAGATCAGGAGGAGGAGAAATACCATGACACGGCTGCAGGAACCACATTTGAGGCAGCAACGTACATGCCCCAGGCCCACCCGGCTGTGTGGAAAAAGGCAAAATTCTTTTGGGGCAGGCCATGGACCAGCTGTATATCCATTGGAGCACCGTGTCCCAGTCCTCGGCTGTGAAATTCTGGCCAAACGCCAAGTTTATTAATCTGCCAAAGATGAGGCTTATGGAGTTGAGGTAATCTTGGTCCGACTCGTGCGGGGGGGTTACGATGGGCTCCACGTCCATTTTCAGCGGGCACATATTGAACAGGCTAAACGTGATGTCCTCGCGGAGGTAGTTCCAGAAGCCCGCCGCCAGCAGCCCGCGGTGAATATTCTCCGACACCAGGCCCCGGACCGAGACCATCGAGTAGGCGCCTCGGAGGTGCATGTTTGGGTCGACATCGCCTGGCACAGATTAGGATTCTGGGGATGGAGAAAGCGTGTATTTTGTTTGGGAGGGGAAGTTTTTGAATAATAATGATATTATTCTTCTCCTTCCTCCTTTTACTTCGGAAATGGTGCACGTACTATCGAGTATTTCGTAGGACCTGAGCAGGCATGTCGCAGCCAGAGACACTCCATTGGTCATCACCGCGTCGTCCTCGCCTAGTGCAATTACCAGCTGGACCCATCGGCCGTGGTACAGCTCGGCAACGGCCCGGAGGCTAGGGGCTGACGTCTTGCAAACGTGCATGGCCGACAGTGCTATGATACTATAGAAGAGCAGCGGCTCGTCGAGAGCGGCCTGCGGTATGGCATTTGTGAAGGTGGCGGCCTCGTCGCTGAGATCATACCAAGGTGCGACGTCGGTTATGTAGTGGTTGAACAAGGTGGCGATCTTCTGGTCTAGGAGCGCGTCACGGGGAGGTCTAGGGCCGCTGGTTTGTTCCTCTGGGCTTCGGTCAGCCTCGGTGTGGCGCGGCGGGTTAGGAGAAGAAGGAGAACAACAACAACAACGATGACAAGGAGAAGGGGGCACGAATTTACCGTTCGGAGCCTCGAGTGACGAGGCTCGGAATTGCAGGGTTCTTTCTGATCTGTCACAGTAGCGACCAGACTTTGCGCATTGCTGACAGACGGGCGTGGCGAGGCCGCCTGCTCCGAGTTGGCATTAGATTGTTATTTCCGTGAGGCTTAAAAAAAACGGTTGAGAAAAAAAAAGGCTGGATGGAGAAACAAACATTTTACTTTCCGCCTGCGACAAGTATTACTTGGGGGGAGGAAAAAAAAAGAGTAAGCAACGATTCGAAAAATTCCCCCCGCAAACCGCAGGCCCGCCATGAACTCACCAGGACCCCTTACTCAACGGGCGCGGCATCGTATCCGCGCGATGTCGAGAGAATTTTTGATGTCCTCGGGGCGTGTGTCTGGGACTTTTTGGTGGAGGAGGAAATCTGGGGTTTTGACATGGGACTGACTGTGCGCCGGCTATGGAGAGCGAGCGCGGGACAGAGAGCGTGAGAGAGAGAGAAGAGAGAGCCTGGTAATCCCTAGTGGGTCCGCCGTGCATAATTTTAGCGCAGAGAAGTCTAGCTTTGGGGTAGAGCCCATGAAACTGGGGAAAACTGTATGGACATGACTCGGGCCCGAAACACGTTGCGGGTTCGCCGAAGCCCGCCGTTTCGTTTGGTCGCCTCGACAGTTGGGGGAGGCTCTTAGGAAACGTGCTGGAAATTCAATACGCGCCTGCTTTTCACAACTATCGAGGAGGAAAGGCGGGTGGGAGGCGACGTTCGTTATCTGTGGTCAAGTGTTCCCGGGGGGCTAAATGAGGACTTGGTCATTGCTGGAACCCGTTGATTGTTCTAGTCTCCATCTAGTTTCGCCAGCTGTCTAAACTGAAATAGGCTTAACCCTGTTCTTTCGGGACATGAGAGTTCGCGAAGTGCCGGGATCGGTAGTCCCAGAAATTGGTTTCTACTCTAAACTTTGGCTCTTCCTCTAACGTTCCCTGTATCTAGCGATAGTAGGCTTGACTTAAGACTCGCCCGGGCCCACCACTACGATAACGGCATTTACATTTGCTTCCGGACATCGGCGTTTTCAAATACAACTGTTACGTCCATCGTGAATAATTCTTAAAATTTTGCCTCGTGTATGCCAGTGTCTACGTTGACAACGGTCAGGCTGTTGTTGGTTGGTTGGTTTAACTTTGCCTTCCTTGTTTCGTTAGCACTCAAATAAGGTGTCTTGGCGATTACGAGTGACGTATTTTCCCGCCTGCTTAGGCTGAAGCGAAGTGCTTAGACCGCCAGATCTCGATCCAGAATGTCGGTGTATGCCTGTCATATTCATGGCATTGAGTGAGAACAACACCGAGGGAGAAGTTGCGATGTCAACGCGGACTGTATGAAGGCTACTTGAATTTCTATCCACCGATTTCTCTCCAAAGAAACATTACGCCTAGTTTCATCATGTCTCCCTTCCGGAACGTTCCGGGAATTCCGCCCAGTACGAATCTTTGTACGTCGTCGTTGCTTAGAGTGGATCGTTGCAGAAATACTATCAATACGGGACGGAACGGGACATGCGTGAGCTTTTAACATTTACCTGTGCGACCCGGAACTAAAACAGGCCGACGGAAGAGGATGCGAAAGGGGAAGTTCGAGTAAATCAGGCGATCTTCCCTCCCGAATCGGGGTGGAGACGGGACAGAGATCCCTAGTTGAGCCCGCTCCTTGCCCCTGCTGATCATTGTCGTATGGGCTCGGGGGACGGGCTTTGGGGCCCCAATCGCATCGGGCCATGGACGATGGTAATACGCGGAAAAATACAACGTGCATTGACACCTACAGGAGAGCCACATGTCCCGGGAAATGGGCCTATTCATAGCTCGACGATTACTTTGCAGAAATGCCGTATGATGGGGAGTCCGGGGTGGAGAAGCACAGGGGCCATGACTTTGGCGTTGGTAATTTCTTTCCACCCTTTTGAACCCCCACCAGTTCTAGGCTGGAACTCACGTCAAACCTAATTTGGTGCAGTTATTTACCTCGATTTCGATCTTTATTTGCCTCATAGGGACAAGAGGTGGCGATTCGGGAGAGGAACACATGCCGAGCATGTATCGCGATCCTACTGACTTTCCGCGATACTAGTGCTGCTACGATCAGACCAATAGAGAAAATAGAATATGTTATAAACTTGGGGAAAGCCGCCCTCCAGGTATGCCGCATACGAGAGCCTCTGTGCAGCGTCATTGAACCCTGCAGTACCACCGTCTCAACCCCCGCGCCAAGCCGGGGCTGCAACCCTTTCGCGATCATGTTACGCACTTTTTGGGCAATTAAGCACAAATTCACAAGCCCAGAATCGGCCGAGAAGCCCAATAGATGGGGGGATAAAAGTCAGCTTCTGCCATGGGCCAGATGTCAATTCCTGCAATCGCCGTGTAGGGAAATCGCGCATCGAATCAGACCAGGGTGCGCGAGCACTGAGGAAAGCGTCGTTCCCAGGCCTTGGTGATTCGACTTCCCGCTGCACTAGTTTTTGACATAATTATAATCTAGTATAAATTCTCATAAATCGACTTGAAAATTATGGATGCCAGGACTTTATCTCTGGAATTTGTTACATTGGCCTATATTTTTGACTCGACTGATATTGCTTCCGATATTAGACTCGTGCGAATATGCTTAACTTACAAAGTGGAGAGGCTGAGGCTGTACTATTCAGCGGTGCAGCTGAATCCTACTCTCAAATGAAGGCTGGTGCGATTTTGGTTGATTGCATAATGCAAGGGGCCACTTCGCTTGTCCAATACGAGGAAAACGGAGAGATTTATCAATCAGGGACCATCTGATAAAAATCTTCTGATAATCTCCGACCAGGATGAAAAACGCCATTGACGGCAATTGCCTTGCCCCACAGTCCTCAATAGGATAAGCATCCGTGCCGTCGATGGAGCTGTGCTCTTGGCAGTGACCCTGGATCTCGACGTTGTCCCTGGCAGTTTTCACAAGCCTGAAAGATTTAAAAGGTCCGTAAATAACCTCCCAGGGAGAACCCAGAGGATGTAGAAGGACAGCCAGTCTTCGACCAACATCAGTCAACATGCGGCCCGCTGTCGTTACAGGGATCATCGCCTCTCTCGCCTCTCTGGCTCGTTCTGCTGAATACGTTTGGCCTTCAGAGTACGACGAAATCGAAGAAATCCTCTCCCTTCAAGGTGGATATCTGGCAAGGGGTTTTGCTGGAGGTGAGAAAGTTCTGGAGATGTAATGCTTGTAGATGGTCTAACAAGAGATAGGTGTTGTTCCCTGTTCCGAAGGTGGCAATGTCAAAGGTCGTCAGAATGCAGCGGAGTGGATAAGAAGTGCCTTCCATGATGCCATTGGGCATGATGCCGAAGCAGGAACTGGTGGCCTCGATGGTTCATTGTGGTACGAGTTGGACCGCGCTGAGAATGGTGGTCGGGCATTCGTGAACACTTTCAACTTTTTCACGTTTCTTCTTTCGAGGAAAGCCTCGGCCGCAGACCTTCTTGCCATGAGCGTCGTTGTCTCTCACAGCTCTTGTGGCGGCACCACCAAGATCCCGTTCCGCTGGGGCCGTGTCGATGCCACTGCAGCCGGGCCGGCAGGAGTCCCCGAGGCTCACACTCCCTTGGAAACAATGCTGAGCCGCTTTGCTACCGCAGGATTCAGCCAAGAAGATATGATCACGCTGGTTGCATGCGGGCATACTCTTGGTGGAGTGCACTCCAACAATTTCCCTGAAATTGTGCCGGGAGATTCGAACCAATACAACGACACTGTGGGACCTTTCGACAGCTCTCCGTACGTTTTCGATAACAAGATTGCATCAGAGTATGTGGATGGCTCGACAGACAACCCGCTCGTCATCGGCACGAACGACACTGTGAACTCTGACAGGCGCGTCTTTGGATCAGACCAGAACAAGACGATATCCGAGTTGGCCCAAAGTGCCTCGGCCTTCGAGTCCAAGTGTGCCTCGGCGTTTAGCAAGATGATTGATACCGTCCCAGCGAGCGTGAAACTCTCTGACCCTATCGAGGCTATTGACATAAAGCCTAATATTACAAAGCTGTACTTGAACGATGAAGGGAAATTGGTTTTCAAAGGCCGAGTCCGCGTTCGAACAACCGAGGGTGCTGATAAAGGACGTGACCCAAACGATCTATCTGTCCACCTCACATACACCAATAGACGCGGAAATGATTCACAAAACATCGACACAACATTGGGAGGAACGTCGACTGGTCTTTATAACGAGACTTTCGCCTGGTTTGAATTTGACACAACCTTGGAGCCCTCTCAGGGAATTAGCAAATTCAATATCCACTTGACCGTTCCCTCTAGCAAGGAGACCACAGAATACACCAACCAAGGTCAAGGATATCCTGTGTCTGATATTGTTTTGTATCAGGACGAGGTTTCTTGCGTCTCACGCACGAGTTCTGGCGGGGTGAGGAACTTCACAGCTCAAGTTGCTGTTCACAAGGACCGTGCTTCATCTCCACTTAGAATGGACGTTGTGCGATACTCAAAAGTGGATGGACTGGTAGTCCGGAAGAATGAGATTGAGTCATTGTACTTGAACGCGACTGGAGCGACGAACGGCGACTGGGCCATCTTTGAGACAACGGTTGGCTTGTCATCGACAGCATGGACGACGACGTTTGACCTCGTACTGGAGGGTAATTCGGAGATTAAAAAGGAATTTCTTAAGACACGAGTGTGTCCCAGGACATCATCTACTTGAAGTGGATAGTTTAAAGGTGTGCTGTCGGAATTTGGGGGATTGAGCCTTTGAAGACTGATGCTTGTCATGATGATTGGAATGAATGTATGATGTCGAGTTGTATCATAGCCTCCCATGTTTTGTATTTGTCATGATGTATCATTAATAAGAGCCTCATACGAGTTTGGATATTTGTGCTGAATGGTGCAATTTAAGCTCAACAGAGAGACAAATAACTAGCCGGGGATCTATCAAAATCTATTATAGAAAACGTGGTATTGTAGTTCTCTGCGCCTGATTTTGGGTATGCCGAAGCAGTTTCACGTGTGAGTGGTTATTTATGTAATAATCAGCAATGCCAAGACCCTATAGATTTTACTAGAACTATGATTTGGCAGGGAAATCCAGTCACAGCCCGAACAACATTACTTATTGTAAGTGGCCACCAGTTAATGTGGATGATAGATAAAAGATGGCAGTGTGAGCGAACAAAAGCTATGATGGCACTGCGAGGATTCTATTTCTCCGGTTTCGCCAAGCCGAAACGTCTTGCTTCAGAAAGGATAACCCTTCTATGAAATTAAATTCGCTGAACGACACCAAACACAGTGAGGCCGACGAGCTTCTAACGTTTAGCGTGGCGGAGCATCTGTCTGGTTGGAGACTATATGGCATACGCTACAGTTTCTTTCACGCTTTCTGCTGCTTATGCATCACTCAGAAGTCACAACGTTCCAAGTTGGTCTGGAAAGTTCATATCATAGATTGGAAAACTACCCATATCAGTGAGACAGACGAAACGAGAACCATTGTACAAGATATCATAGACAATTGATAAAGATTCCTTCTCTCTGATTTTTCGCAGGCTAAGTTCTCAGCCTCTTTTTGCTACGAGAAAAGATCAGCGGTGGTCGTTAAATTAACGGCTAGAGCTTAGCAAAGATCATGTTCACAATATCAGCATTGAAAATGAGACATCCACCAGCTCAGTTTCTGTATGATTTCTGACAGCTAAATAGCAGTGGCTGGAGACGGGCGTTTAGCGCATTTTGAAATTGGTGTCTTGCACGAGTATCTCTTGTACCAATGACGCACCTGGGCATGCCAGATCGACTGATCGATGCGCTACTAACATGTCATTCTGTCCCAAAGGAACCATTATTCCTGCAATAATTATTCCGTGATGCATCTGCCCTGGACCCATCGGGTAGCCGAACCGCCCTATCGTTTGCGAAATGATTCCCCACGTGCGCCTATCTTTTCGTTACGAGGCTGCTAATTTATTAAGGTTAGTGTTAGATCGCCCTGATGTTCACTGCTTATTCACTCAGGTACGAAGAGTTCGGTGTCCGAGATAGGAAATTTAGCGAAGATCCGGCCGGGGAGATGAGAAGAAAATCCTTGGGAGTTTTCTGACTAAGAAAAAGAAAACAAGAGACTTTACAATAAAAAAAGTAGGAAAATGATGGGATTTCTCACTAATCTCTGTCTCGGCGCAATTTCCCATATTTTCGCACGCCGAAAGACACCTTCCTATTGATATGTCTCACGTGCAAAAAACAAGCGGTCGAGAGAACCGCGGGCGCATAATACTAGCACAGAGCTATAATCCAGCGCAGCAAAATGTCATGCTACCGCTTGCTTGGCAGAATTAACACACCAATAACTAGCTGTCGCCTTCAGAACGTGTTGCAGTGCCCTGGAATTGTGACGCGGGGTATCACTCGGGAGTCGATCCCGTGGGCGCTTCACCGAAGGATGCTTGTCTATTTCTGGTAGGTAGTAGTTGAGGTAACGGCAACACTGCCCAACTGGGCTAGACCGGGATAGTGCTCCATGGGCGAGAAGTGTATACAAGAAGCAGAAGATTTCCCAACTTCAACTCGAAATCGACAACCTCAATTCCACTGCCAGCTACGAATTGAATACACAATGAAGACTTCCTCGGTTCTCCTTGCCCTCCTCCCCGGAGTTTTGAGCGCTCCCTCTCTGCGAGTGGAGAATGCTCTTGTGGAGCGTGCCACCATCCAGGAGACCACCGATGAGCTTCTCTTCACCTTGACGCTGCCTCAGTTCACAGCCCGCCGCAATGCCCAGAACCCCTCTACTCTTGACTGGACCTCCGACGGCTGCACTTCGTCGCCTGACAACCCGTTTGGCTTCCCTTTTACTCCCGGTGAGTTTTTGCCTTTCTGAGGAAATTGGCTTTTCTCCGGGGACAGGATCATGCCTGTAGCATTCGCTTAACGACTATTACTAACTTCCGACTACTAGCGTGCAACCGTCATGACTTCGGCTACCAAAACTACCGGGCCCAGTCCAGGTTCACTGTGAGCGCCAAGCTCAAGATTGACAACAACTTCAAGTCAGAGTAAGTCGCAAATGATTTCTAGTGATGTCGTGATTGCCTTCCGTTTTGGATGGTGTTCTTTCTCGAATGCAACTTGGCTAACGCACCTGATTTTTCAATAGCCTGTACTACCAGTGCCAGTCAACAAGCGTCAAGGCTGTCTGCAATGCTCTCGCAGATGTCTACTACGCTGCCGTGCGGGCTTTCGGTGGAAGTGATGCCACTCCTGGCAAGAGAGACGAGGACCTCGTCAAGGTCTACGAGGAGAAGCTTGTTATCTACAACAACCTCGTCAAGGAGTACCAGGACAAGGGAGAGCTTCCCGTTCTGTAAATGCAGCCATACTAAAGGAAAATGGCGATCTATTTCTACGAATATTTTTGTGATGGGATATGAATCTTGACGAATATTTAACGCAATTTAACGCATAAGTTTTACAATGCTTATATTTAAAATTGTTGAATACATATCATATATGTGATAAATGATTGTAGTGTCAAGTATGAGTTTGTTCCGATTAGAAACACAAGCGAGCGTAGCCCTTACGTCACCACTGGCCTAGCATCTTTTGACAATATGCCTAATTGAATACATCTAAATACTACGGTGTCGTGGTTGCCTACTGTTCGGCTGCCTTTGCTCCTCTGCCGTCCAAGAAAGTAGTAGCACATTGAAACCCCAATACTATACATTCCAACTATGCTAAGGATTTGGCGATTCCCACTCCTCATTGTTATCCACCCGCAAAAAGTCCATCCAACCTGCATCTTCGCCCATGACAACGTCTGCCATTTCTAAAGGCGGCGCGTTGGGCCACATCATACTAAATACATTGTTAATCTGAGTCTGGGGGCTTTCTTCCACAGGTTCTGATAACCACTGCTCAAGCTCTGCCGGGGCCTGGTCCACTACCTCACTTGCCCCGTTGGGATCATTATTGATTACAACTCCCGGAGGGACTGGTTCAACTTGATCGCTGTCCAAATACCTACCGCAGAGATCGGATATAACCTGGTAACATCTTGTAGAGCTAGCATTGGCCGGTGCAAGAGCTGTGATTGTCTGCAACGTAATTGTGATTTGTGTTCGCCAGTCTGGTGCTTCCGGTGCTGAAGGTTGGTTACGTAAACAAATGCATGGGATAAGAGCCGCCTGGAAGAGGAAATATCTAAAAGAAACAAGGTGAGTATGAGTAAACTAAAGGTAATTAATGTAGAGGATGGGAACTTACAAGCTATACCAAGCAGCAAGTCGGTTGTGCTCGTGGTGTTTCCAGTAGTCGGCTATCATATGGATCGAAGACTTTGCCTCTGCCAAGCAACGCTCGTATGCCATGATGCTTTCGGGGTCAGTATCCGCCCGGCGCCTCAAAGCTCTTCGAATTACGATAGGGCGATAAAGAATAATGCGGAAATTTCGCACCCTCCAAGACATGACTGCCTGGGAAAAGGCATATCGTGGTGGTACAGCGATGTTCTCCTTGAAGAAGGCGGGAACTTCGGATTGCCAAGATTCAATCAAAGCAGTATCCATCTTTAGTAATTCTTCTGCGGAAGGAAATGGCTTCGATATAATGCGATCGTAACATTCATGTGTCGCAATATGGAAGCGTGCTTGTGTTGCTACTGCAGTGTAAGGTGTAATTTGGTTACTCTCCACCGGATAGGATGTTGAAGCAGCCGTTAAATCCTACGCTTAATTTAGCACAAGCTTAAGAAAGGGCTTCGTTTTCGAAAAGTACCTTGTCATTGACATTGAGCGGAAAAGAAACCTCTACCCCCTTGTACGGCCACACATCTGGGCGACTGAAGGTAATTGTGGCTCCCACATCGAATACAGCCAAAGACCACCACACTCGCCGTCTAATCTCCATTGTGAGTGGGGAAATGTTCCATCCCTGGAATTCTTTGTGAAGCCCCAGGCCCATTGCCATTCTCACCGCCAAGCCGAGATAATTGTAACCCGAATTGGGCTTATCCCGCTTCTGTAGAAAATTCGAAGCAAGGGTCAATGCTTGCACCAGAGGAAGATTGCCTACTTCAAGAAAGTCGAAGCTGAGAACGGAGCTTGCTTGCTGAAATAGTGCCATGTCCAAGGTCTCAGCAGAGGAAGTGGCCGATGCCCAGACTCCAATGGCGGCGACAACGTATGCTAGAACAGTCCAGCAGATCCCATTCGGTCGAGGAATCACCTCGCTATATTGGGCGCGGAATGTAGGCTCATGGATGATAGGATAACTAACGTGATAGAGTCTAAAGTATGCATCAATCATAGATTCAGCAATATGACGGTTTGGGTTAGGTTGTGAGATCATAGGGTGCAGGCTTGTAGCTGTCTGTTGCGACCTTGAAAGGCGGCGACGCGATTTGGGTTCTAACAGGCGGAGTAAGGCGGCGCCCGAGGCAACACCAAGATAACCCGATTCGCCTTCATTGACGGTTAAAGATGCCATTCCATCTGATATTGGGCTGTCCTCCTCGGCTGTTTCTGCTACAGCATCTGGAGATAAGCCGTGGACGTGGCCGGTGGTCTTTTCGCACCACTCAAAGTCATCCACTGGCGGGCTCTCCAACATTCTCTGGTGATCCACATTGAGAGGACTAGGACCCTGTGTCCTATCAGATGAGGAAGTCGAAGGAGTAATTGTGGGCTGGGCCAAGGTGACAGCGTCCGGTGCAGAAGGGGCCGGGCCGGGATCATTTGTGTATTGTGGCTGCTCTACCGGGGGTGCTGGCGTGCTGGAGAAGTTGAAAGCCTGCGTCCGCTGTGGAGTTTGTGAATTCGCCGACGACGCAGCTGAATTGTGCCCCTTCTCCCATGATCTCAGGTGAGGGGGCACCAGAGTGCGCATGTGCTTGACCAAGGCTTCCGCTCGCTCAAGACGAGCCTCAACTTCGGTGAGGTGTCTTGGCTGGTTAGCTCACACCTGGGGGATGCGGCGCGAGAGCGGGGCACGTACTTGCGTGTCAATGGAGTGCGCGAGTGCTTTTCGTACAAGCAGTGTCGGCGGTACCTTATGCAGGGTTCGCACATGGGGAGTGCTCGGTTGCAACGGGCCTTCCGCCTCCGGCATTCCTTGCAGGCCTGGTCCGATGAGCCGATGAAGGTGTCGTGAGAGTCGTCCGTGTTGGTCAGTGCCGACATATCGAACTGGGCCGGGTGCGCGGCCGGGTGCGCGGCGGCGGAGGCGGCATCTGCTGAAGGAGGCCCCATGGTGTGAATACTATCTTGTCCGGGGGAAACTCGGTTGGCCAGCGTCTCATCTCGGCCATCAAACGATATCGGCCTTGGCTGGGGAGAGATTTAACATTTCCTTCTTCAACTCATCCGCGTGACGGTGTCCAATGTGGGGAGTGGTGGGACTAGCGCTCAGGCACACGCACTTTTTGGCTGGGGGAGTTGCATGACTAATTTCTACAATCGTCTGCGGAGAAGCTTTGTTCCCCGCACATTTATCAGGCCGTTTACACGAGTTATCGCTACAAAATGGTTGTCATGATTGCAAACCAGCGAGGGGCGGGAACACCACGATATTGTAGCATCTTCATATTTTCCTTTGGGGATTCAGCAGAAAACACGCAATCTATTTGTTCATGTGCCAAATGAGTTTTGCTGACGAGGGCTTACCCACCCCACATTGCTAAGATGGTATCCATGCAGGGTTCCATGGGGGCATCTGGTATCACACCGACTTCGGCTATTATTGCATACCATGATATACCATGAGTTAGTTGTATTGTGACACCAGTACTACTATATCAAGGATGTCAATAACTAAAATGCTATGAGTATTATTTGGATTTTAGATCTATCTTAAGTCATGTCTTTTGGACTGAAAGCCGTGCTTTTCGTTTCGAGAAGCGAGATGATGGAGTCAATGATGTTATATAAGGATGTCAGGGTATTAATTTCAGCTCAAAAAGAGTACCAAGACTACCTGAAATGAGCTTCTATGGGGCAACAGGGCCGTAACTGACGCCTTTGTCGCTTTCCCTAGATACAAGAATAATCAACATCAAACATAAAGAAACTCGCAGTTATGCTTTAGAAATCAGAAAAAGATTAATCAATATAGGATTTTGGAACAAAATGTTTGCCAATATACGGCATTACCACCCGTTTGGCACCGAGCCAAAGGGCAAAAAGAATTGGCCAAGGAACACATTGGTAGCTATTATTGGGACGGACAACAAGTCGGACAACAGCCATACTAAGTATTGAGAGCTGGTGGGCCCTGTAACCACCCGCAACACGGAACCCGCGCGAGTTTCGGGCTCCGTGAGCATTTCCGGGACCCGTCAAGTCCCCTAGCGTCAGTGGAGTGTTGACAGGTCTATTGTCCGTCCCGTGGCTTGTGGCTTTACTGGACTGGTCGTGATGGTTTCCTGCCTCCGAGTTGAGTTTACCCCGCATCACAGTTGGGAATCAAACATCAACTGATGACGGCTGAAAGTAATAGCCGTAGTGGGTTTATTCATAGAAGCTATAAAAACCTCGGCTGGAGTCTCTTTATTCAACAGAAGCTCAACTGGCTTTGCATCTGCGCCAAGTAATCACATTTTCTTGAATTTACTATTTGCCATGTCATCTAAAATGATTGGAAAGGCAAGTATGAACCTCCAGATCAAGCCTGCCAGTATTAATGAGAGATCAGGTGGCTATTGTCACAGGCGGTAGCTCAGGAATTGGCCTAGCCACTGCCAAAGTCTTTCTTGAACAAGGAGCTCGTGTAGCTTCATTTGATTTGGCCACTCCTCCTGCATCAAACACGGATGACAAGTTTATTTTCATTAAATGCAATATATCCAAGCAAGAAAACGTCATCAGTGCCGTCAACCAGGTTATTGAGAGATGGGGAAAGATTGACGTGGTTGTGAATAATGCAGGAATCGCAGATGATAACAGTATTGCCCGATTTATAATGTCAGATTTGATAAATACTAATAATTAGTGTGCAGAGCGCGTTGATGAGACGACTGAAGATATCTGGCGCCGGGTTATGAGCGTCAACCTTGACGGCCCTATGTTTCTCATGCATGCAACTATTCCTCACATGCTTCGAAACACCACTTCAGAAAAGGGCAGCATTGTAAATGTGTGTTCTATCGCGGCGCTGAGAGGCGCCGTAGCTGGAGCAGCCTACACCACGAGCAAGCATGGCCTCCTCGGGCTGACCCGCAACACAGCCTGGATGTATCGGAATGAAGGGATTCGTTGCAACGCGGTTATGCCGGGTGCGGTAGAGACAAACATCGCCAAAAACTGTGGCGTAGACATTCTCCCCGCGGATATTCCGCTGCTGGCCTCGTTCCATGCATGCAGTCCTGGAGTATGCCAACCAGAGGATCTTGCAGAAGCGATCTTGTTTCTATCCACCTCCAAGAGTGCCAATGGAGCCGAAGTTGTTGTAGACAAGGGATGGCTTGCCGCTTGATAGCGTCATGTTATCATGGGGTGGGAAATTGATATTTTATATTAATTAGAGAATGGCTCAGATATATCTGATGTAAGCAGGTAGAAATGCAGAACAATTCCACTCATCTAAGCCCAATAATTCTGGCCCGACATACATGTGGCACTATGTAGCGCAAGGATATCTCACTCAACGCGCCCTCGAGTATTTATAGGTGGAATGTTGCCAAGATGGGTAGAGAGGTGTGATCTGGTCCTGTTTGTTATCGTCATATCCCTGATCTGCAAGTTTATTATTTCCAACCTTGTGGATCGTTTAAAGTCGGCACTATGTTGTGAGAAAGATCGGCATAGTACCTTCAAGCTGAATGGTCATCTGGTGCACTGAAAGTGAACTGAAAATTAGAGTTCTATGCTAGCACACGTATTTGGAGACGCTAATGCAACCTGCTGAGGGTGGAGCCGGTTCATGTGGACGTGAATTCCAGTTGAGAATCGAGCGACGGAATCCAAGGAACACCGGCTGTGCGTCGTTTACTTTATCCAACACCTAAGAACCCCACCTGCAGCATAAAATGACGGAAGCTACGGGATTATATCAATTAAAGACTATCGACCACATTTTCATCATGATATTTGTAGGGGAAGGAATTACGAAGACTGAGCTAGCCCAATATGTTCGGTTCATCCTACCAGGACATCATCCATGATATAATGGTGACTGCAGCTATTGTCAGATTCTTTGGATCAGGGGCCATTTAGGTATTGTCGCAACCAAGAGTTCTCGATTTATGCAAAAAGTGGACAAAGCTTTGGTTACTTGGTCTTTGGATGGAGTATCCCCGAATCCTGTGTTACTCCAGAAATGGGATATATGTCAAGAAAGACCTTATCGATGTTGCCTCTAGCCTATTCCATTTTCAATATTATCAAGGTATTATTTTAATAAAGGATTTGATTCTTGAACTGTATTTTTCCTGGTTTGCGCAGCTTACACATGACGACCCCAAATGTGGTGGCTCACCTAACCACCAAAAGTCTAAAGGCCAGGAAAATGCATATCTCCCCTCCGATGTGAATCTATTCGCAAACCTCCTTCACTTTAGGGCCAGTCAAACTTGCGTTTCGGATACTGTCACGTGTTGTCTTAAATCCATTGGGTTGGACAGCATGGCCCTGTTTTTTTGCTTTTTGGACAACGGTGACCCCGCATGCGGGAACGATAAGGAATGCCTCTCTCTCCCTCAGCAGACACATTGTCCTCTTTCCTGCCAACTTCAAAAATGTCCCTTTTGTCCTCATCAACTACTTCGATGGGCGTCCCTCCCGTCACAGCCGATGGCTTTGCTTATGTCAACGGTGAATTCCTCGCCGGATCGTCCGACCAAAACCGTCACCGACGGGCAACGGCCGAGGAACTTCAAAAACACTTAGATAAGGGCACTGGAGAAAGTCGACCTGCCCACTGGTTTGAGGCACAACTTCTCCATTACGGCCTGGAGCCATCAAAAACAAAGTCCGTGGCTCGTGTGCGTCTTCTCGATGCTGTTAAAAATAAAGCCTTGATTCAGCCTCCCGCAATTTCAAAGTTAGAGAACAGACTGCGACGGGAGTGGAATCAGAAGAATAGAGAAGCCAAGAAAGCACAGCTCGAATCACTGGCCGAGGCCCAGCCTCAGAAGACGGCGGCCACTAAGAGGAAGGTCAACGATGAGGTTGCCATCACAGCCACAAGCATCGCCTCGCCGACTCAGCCCAGCACCAAGAAGGCCAGGATTGACACACCTTTGAAACATACAGTATCAAAAAGACCAGAGAAAAAGGCAGGGGCATCTGCTGAAACTGCAATAGTGATTTCAGCCAAAGATGAACCCATCACTCCAAAAAGCCAGACTACAAGCGGAGGCGCTATCACACAAGGACCGACTCCAAATACGGCTCGAATGACTTCCTCTCGACCTATCACGACTACCACCCCAAGTGCAACCGTCATATCCGTACCAAGAAGCACCCCTGTTCGAGCTCCACGACGAATGCCAACTCCTCAAACACGACGTCGTCGATACTTCAATGAACCTGATCCAGAATCGTTTGACACTGAAGAGGAAATGATTCAATGTTATGAAATGGCTGGCAGGTCTCCTCCCGCCTCTGGCTTTTCATGGCGGCACCCACCAGCCCGCCTCCAGCCCCTTGGGCTTCTTAACGGCCGATATTCCCTCGACAGTATTTTGGGGGGGCTTAAATGGCCCGAATCTAGCGCAAATTTCCACCTTGTCTTCACGCTCTCTGGCTCACTTTTATGGGGTCGCTTCTACCTTGGAGGGATCCAGGGTGTTCTTCGTATTCCTGAAAGACCGAGGTATTCGTCATACCAGGCCGTCAGATTCCAATGGCGTGGCAAATCAGATGAACATGACGAGCCCGACCCCTTCGAGAGGATCTATTCCGATGATGAAGGTGAGATTCTAACTGGTGACCACAACATCGGCCATATAAAATTTCTAGGCAATGGCAGAGTTGAGGGCAGGCTTGAGTTCATGAAGATTGCCTTCAGTGGTCAACGGCTTAATGGGCAGGGTACAAGGAGCGAGGTCAATGCGTCGGAAATGGAGGCTGAGTGGGAAGAGTATGCTAGTATTGAAGATTTTGTTGATGAAGATGAAGATGAAGATGAAGAAGATGAACCTTTTCAAGATTATAGTTGTTACTATTGAAATCCTTTTTTTCCCGCCGGATGAATGAGAAGAAAGGCCAGCCAGTGTTTTTTCCTAGACAAAGGGAACGCTCTTCCGATGCAAATTTAAAAACCTCAATGGTTAACTGAATCTTTCTTTCATCCCGGCTTGTAATCTAAATATATGTCCTCCTATTCCAAATGCAACATGATTTATCATAAGCAAGTGCAACCACTTGTTATTAGGTGCCCCCTAGTTGGGACTGGAGTTTTCTGAGAATGCTACATCGCTTGTCTAAGACTTTATGATCAACGGTGGGAAGCGTCTTCTTTCCTTTACCGTCCTCGCCGATTCTCACACCGCCGCCAAATATCGCAACCTCGGGCGACTGGCTCCAGCCAGGTCCCTTGCTAGGATCCTTGGCGAAGTCGGCCCAGGTCTTTTGCATTTTCTTGCTGAGCTCGCGCTGGAAATCTGTCGCCGTCTTGTCATCGAAGGTACCAAAGATAATTGGAATCTCCGATGCATGATATACACCGTTGCCCTCGAAGAGCTCCGTATTGGTGAAACTGGCGTTATATTGGTATCGCCAGGTAGAAATGCCTGATTTTAGACTATCGTCAACTAACAACTCTTCGGGGCAGGTGGTGGAAAATTCGGTCATGAGCATTGATATGCGGTCCTTTTCGCTAGCAATCCCGGGGTCTCCAATTGGATACAGCTCGAGGAGCATCTCGACAGCATTATCCTCACCAGGAAAGTAGTTAAGGAGGAATTCTTTGGCGCTCTTCACATCTCCATCTAACAAGAGCTTGGCTTCCTCAGCAGTGTTTCCAATCATGATGGGAACACGAGCAATAATAGGATCCTCCTCGGTTGACTCTTGACGACGCCTGTACGACTTGTCAATATTTGTGAATCCATCAGGCGATGAATTGAAGTCTAAGCCATTTGTCTCAGCCAATTTGATAAGCCGAGTAGCCTTGATGACTCGCATGCACTTGAGGTCACCAGGAGCGCATCCGGCAAGAGCTGTTAGGTTCTGCCACGACTGGGTTGAGTTGGTACCGCTGTCAAGGCTGCCTATCCTGTCATCGGCCGCTGAGCCGGACTGCATAATGGCACCGTGGAATGGAACCGGTCTTGGAGGGTTGATGACGAGGCGGTCGATACTGCCCGCACCGGCGCTCTCTCCAACAAGAGTGATCCTTTTCGGGTCACCTCCAAAGTTTTCAATGTTGCTGTATACCCAGTTTAAAGCGAGGCGTTGGTCAAGTAAACTAAATAGTGTGGTTAGGAACAATATGTCAGCTGGAGCGGGATTAAGTGGATTGAAACTTACCCTAGGTTAGGTTGAATGCCTGGGTAGCTGGGGAAGCCAAACAAGTTGGTGCGGTAGTTAATTGAGACAACGACGACGTCTTGGTTGGCGGCAAAGCTTGACCCGTCATAGATTCCGACCGAATTTGCTCCATTCTGGTAGGCACCTCCGTAGATCCAGAATAGCACAGCCTTGGAGCCATTGCCTGCAGAGGTCGGGGTGTAGACGTTGAGGTTGAGACAGTCTTCACTCTCGCCAGCAGGTGGTGGCGTCGGGTCGTTGACGAGCGCCATGGTTAGATTGCGCACCCGCGAGCCCTCCTCACCGTTGAACTTTTGATGGCAGGCCGGGCCATAATTAGAGGCGTCATAAATGGCGTCCCAAGTTGCTGCTGGTTCCGGTGGCTCGAAGCGTACGGGGGCTTTGGCAAATGGGATGCCCAGGAACTTGTTGACGGTAACAGTGGATGATGGAAGGACAGTGGTGGTTCCATAGAGGGTTCCCAAATCAACGGTAGCGGTGGGATGGTGATTATTATCTTTGAAAGGTGCCGACTGGGCTCCTAGAATGTAGAGAGAAAGTGCCAAGAGAGACTTGACCGCCATGATGGCTGCTGGAGGGTGGTGATACTGGGTCGGTATTTAATAGCGAACTATATGGGTGACGATGCATTATGGTCGTCGAGTGTGAGTGGCGGCCATACCTCTCTTTATACTCTACTGTTAGATCATGTCAAAGTCCTCCGATATTTCCTTTTTCCTCATTCGGCGCATCATGCCTGACGGTGCTGCCGCAGTTCAGCTTGGGTATGTGCGATAGTTGTGACGAGGTTGGATGACGCTAGCACCTTTTAGTAGACTTCATGCGCTCGCCTTGCCAGGAACGTGGGGCAGTCAGCATTGCGTGGATTTTCAGGTGGCACTGCCACAGGCCATTGAGCCAATGGCTAGAATTTGACATTGTGACGGATTTAGGTCGGGATAGATTACAGTTGTCTTCGCTCTGGGTTCTGCATATGCCTTGCAATGGGAGATAGACCAGTAATTGAAAAGCGGTCTATTTCTAGCTGGTTGCTTGCAAGTCCTTCCCCGACGATCCTTTGCAGGCAAGTGGCCCAATGTTCTTGTACCTGAAGCTGCAAATACAGTAGGCTAGTAAAATCCATCATTCTAGGGCTAGCTATTACTGGTAATTGTTAAAGAAATAAATTGTCTTAGTCAAGCTACTCCAGTCTTTTCCCAGTTCACTACAAGCGCAGGGAGAATACAAGTTTGTCTTGGGCGCTGTGTTTAGCCGCATGTGGGGGTTGCTGCCGACACGGGCTGAGCGGAGCTCATGACCTCCAGCCCAATGCATGCCAAGACGCGGGAATCTTTCAAACACCATGCTGGTGCAGTCATCATGCAGTGTCTTCTTCTAGAATGCTGGGTGGGTAGCAACGGGACCATTCACCATGCTTGCGGCTCATGTCACGACAGGAACCAGTGGGTCTAAATTTTACCTGGTACGCAAGACAAGGGACGAATTTAAAAATAAATTTAGTAGATTATAGACTGGAATTGAGACTATTCAGGTTGCTGATGGAGAATTCCACAAAGCTGTTAGACAGAACCATAAAAAGCCTGAACGGCTTTGGTTGTTGAGTCTTGCTTTAGATGTTGAAAGACTAGTTGATGTACGGCTTTCTAAATCAACCCCTTCGTAATGGAAACAAGGAAGTGTGGCAGAAAATAGATGGAAATAAATCCTGTCTCAATTAGCCCTGACTTCTTAGTATCATCATCCACAAGTATGAGTCATGTTAAAGCGATTAGCAACAGCAATTCGTTAATCGAACTGTGAACTTTATTCTTGTGAATATTCAAGTCTCTCTGAGAATATACTAAAATAGGAAAGAGCGCAACCACCTAAAACACCTATAGCATGCCTAAGCCTGTTCGCAATGGCTGGCAGAGTCCTTGAGGTCATTTGGTATTTTGCCGCTTCGGATCCTCTCCTCATCAATCACATCATCGCCGTCAAAGATTTTTGCGATTTCCTCCAGGCTATATCCTTTGGTCTCCGGGAAAAGGAAGAAAGTAATCACAAGGAAGATGGCGAGTAGGACACAAAAGACAATGTAGAACTTCCAGCCAATGTTGTCAAGCCCGATAGGGTTTGTGAATGCCGCGATGATGAGAGATCCGTAGATTGCGAATAGTTCGACTGCAATGCCCTTTGATCGAAGCGAGAATGGGAAAATCTCCGTCGGGTAGCCAAAGAGCAAGGGAGTCCAGGCGATATCGTAGTGGAAGTAGAAGACGAAGAGCATGGCCACCACAACAATTCCAGCTGGCTTGCTTCCCTCAACGGAGCTGGCACCTGTCCAAACACAATAGCTAATGAGCATGCCAACTCCGGACCACAAGAACAAAGTTCGTCGACCCAGTCGATCCACCAAAAATGCAGCGCTCAAAGCTGCGCCAAAGTTGAAGATTTGCAGCAGTCCGTTGATGAGGGTTTGATCAAACGTGTCCTTGATGCCAACGGTATCCAAAACGAGAGTCAAATAGTACGACACGACACCAATGCCATTCCATTGGGCCATTGCACCCGTCAATACGGCAATGAGAGTTCGCTTGCGGTTACCGGGTGTGCTGACAAGGGCAGACCAGCCGGTGCTCTTCGCCATTCGCTCGTGCTGAATGGTCTCAACGATCTCTGCCAACTCTCGGGAAATTAGAGGACTATTTTCTGTCTCTGGGTCATGGAACTTTGTAAGGATAGCAGCTGCTTCAGGCGTGCGATCCTTGGACACCAGCCAACGGGGGGATTCTGGGAGCCACCAGCAGAAGATAAGTTGAACGACGGGGAACAGAGCCTGGAGTGCCGATGGCAGCCTCCAGGAGACACCCCCAGAGTAGTTTTGTGTTCCAAATGTTGTCCAAGAAGCTAGAATAGCCCCAAGATAATAAAATGTCCAGAAGGCACTTGTGTATTTACCACGATGTGTGGGGAACGCCAACTCCGCAATAAGCATTGGGCTGGGTTGCACAACAAACATGCCACCAAAACCAACGATAATTCGAGCAATGACGAACATGGCATAGTTTATAGAAGCTGCCTGGATAGCAGAGGCAATACAGATGAGAATAGTGCCAGTTAGAAGGACTGGCTTTCGGCCGAATTTATCCGAGAGCGTACCGACGAAGGGCAGTGCGAGAACGGATCCGATCGATTGGGCGGCGTTTACAAGTCCCAGCTTGGTGCCTGCAGGGTGACCGAAATAATCTCGCCATTGGGTGAGGGATTGGACCCCGTTCATGAGGGAACCTGCATCTGCGGTCAGACAACATCGCGTAGGGGTTTTCGTATACACCCACCATCGTATCCAGACACGGAACTCGACAACAGGGGGATCAGAAGAAGGAGGTTCAGCTTGATAAGGTGAGACTGCTGGAACCAATATTTCTCGGTGCGTGGCAAGACCTCGGCCAAGGCAATGCCAACGATCTTTGCGTCGCGGTCTACCTGGGACGCCATGATTGGGAATGAGACCAAGTGACAGTTACTTTGGAAGCCAGGGGGAGTTGGGCGTGATATCAGCGGTGGAAAGGTGGCACAGCCGGTCTATATATATTAACCGTGTTCATGTGTATATAAACGCGTCATATCCGAAGCACAACCCGAGGGAGCGTTAGAGAATGAACATCAGACTTCCTGCCCCCCCAGATTGTCTGCATGCCATAACCTGGAGAAGGGGCCCCCGCTAACCAGTGGAGACTACGCGGGGAAATGGAGAAGCGCTGCACCTCTCCACCAAGGCCATCCAGGCGGTGTGGGGCGGCCGGGCGAGGGCGACAGTCGACCGCGCTGCTCAGTGGACAGAGGGCAATCCATGACTCGAGATGATTTGGCGGGCGGGTCTGGAGTAGCACTTGGATGGGAAACGGTAACCTGCTTGACGGTTCCATCCAGATCCACCAAGACATTCTCCAACAGTAAGCTGATGGCTGGGGCCCCGGTACGGGGCACTGGTGCAAACGTTCGTTCTTGTGAACTCCGACCCCGGAAGTCACCGAATCGGCAGAGTGCGGGATTACAGCACGACAAACGACACGCGACGCATCGATTGATTGTGTTAGTCTACGGTCACAATATGCCGAGATGGGTGATAATGGATTGCATTGAGCGCACGTATGGGCAACCAGCAATTGATTCCCTATTCAATGTGTTCTGTTCGAATTCGCTATTTGTCAATGTCAATTTTCAAAAGAATGTCTTCTACTTGCCCCATTCAATCGCTGTGTCACTCACTGCACTGGTTGTGTCGTATTCTTCCCCTAATCCAGGCCTTTTGCACTCGCCGTAGTTTCCTTTACAGGTTCTCACGTGACGCGGTTCCCGGTCTTCCGGTAACGGCACATCCTAGTCAGTGGATGCGTGGTATGATTGCGCAGGCAGGCGGCATTGCCATGCTTGGGTATGATGGATGGTTGAGTGTGGGAATCGGGCCTTGTAAACGTAATTGTGGGAATTGACTTGTTCGATGGACGAGTGGTTTCAGACTCTGTCGTCATGATTGCTGTGCGAGCTCCACAAGATCCATCGTTTGCTCGGATCCAACTCGGACATAGATGCTGAGAACCAAAAGGGAAATACACGGTCTTGATCTTGGTAAATGGGTAAAGGTAGCTTTGAAATCCAGTCTAATTTATTTTATTTACAACTATTATAATCTATCGTGCAGTGTATCCGCCGTCAATAATAAAGTCAGCACCAGTGGTGTATGTGCTTGCATCGCTGGCAAGATACAAGTAAATGCCTCTCAGCTCCCTTGGGTCCGCATCTCTCATCAGAGGGGTAAGGCTGAACCACTGCTCCTTCATCTCGAACGGACAGTCTCCGGAAATTGCCGTGTCGATGTAGCCAGGGCTGACCGAGTTGATACGGCCGCCCCATTTGGCCCACTCGACTGCCAGGCTCTTGGCCAAATGAATGCATCCAGCCTTGCAGGCATTGTAGCAGCTCTGCTCCTGGGGCACGTTGGCGGCATGACCGCTCATGCTGGCAGTGATGATACCAACACCTCGCTTCTGCTCTCGGAATACGAGGCCAGCGGCACGCATGCAGTAGTACGCTCCGTCAAAATCGATAGCTCGCACATTATCCCAGTCCTCGATTCTGTCGTCCAGGCCTCCAGCCTTTGTGGGGATGCCGTGGTTGGCAATCATAACATCAAGTCTGCCAAAGTCCTTGACAACCTGAGAGACGGCAGCCTCGACATTCTCATACTTGCGAACGTCGACCTGGTAGACCTCTACCTTGACACCAAAGTCTTGACTGATCTTGCTCTTGATCTTGTCTGCAGTAGAGGAGCTGTGGTACCAAAGGGCCAGCTAAAAATAAATTGTCAGTACTTGGTTTTCATGCAAGCCGCGCTGGGAACCGTCTTACATTGGCGCCAGCTTCGGCCAAGCCCCTGGCGATCTCAACACCGATACCTCCACATCCACCAGTAATAATGACGGTGCGACCATCCAGTCTAAATGACTTAAAGAGGCTGTCCTCAATAGGAGGGTTTGGCTTGCGAATGGACTGTCGCCCGTTGGCACCGTTGGTTCCGTTTGTGCCTGTCATGATGGCTATTTGGGTGGGCGGTTGACTCTGAGAGGAAAGCTTGAGACTGAGTTCCAAAGTGCGCAGGCCTGGATTGCTCTACTACTAAGCGAGAAAGAGTGTTCGGCCCTTCAAATAATCGCAACACTATACCCATCCAATGCTAGACGGGAACCAGCGTCCGTCAAAGCTGGGGTAATGGGTACTGTGGAGTAGGTCGGACGGGGCGGCCGTGCCGCTCCGGGTTGGTGTATTGTCCCCGCGGCCGGGGCAGGGTGATTGTCGCCCTTTGTTTAGCGTTTGGGGAAAATGTGGGTTGCCAATGTATCTGATCGATAACCTTGGGTTCATTTCATTATTGAATGCTGCCATCACTTATACAAGCCTGCTGATGCACGCGTGTAGGTACATCTGCCGAGGCACCTGGAGAGAAGAAATTTGCAATGCATAAAATAACGAGCCGACTACAAATTACAAATGATTAATATGGCAACACTTGCACTACTTAGTTCTGGGGTCATTAATATTACGTAGTTCATCTCGCCAACTTTTGGGTTCTCCATTGATTAATATCGCGGCATACCTCTCTCCTTACTCCCCAGCGTGCATGGTTAATGTAGAAAATGCACCAAGTTCGACCTAGTTGTACATCAATCCCATAAACTGCCATGATCCATAGGATGGAAATGAATGTTACAATATGAATGATACATTCACTATTAGGATTCGCAACATGCTGGAGACCAGTCGTGACATCATGCCAATGACTTTTCCTGTACGCTTTCTATCAAAACATCATACCGCCCCTCGCTATGCGTGATAACGTACTCTCCATTGACTAAATCATTTTCGTCGGTTCGACTGAGTGCCTTTTCCATCGTGTCCTCAATGCCCGCCTCGAGGTGTCGCTTGGCCACACGTGTTCGTGCAAGAGACGGCTCGACCTTCACCAGCCATCGATCATCCGCTGCGGGCGCGATTGCATCCCATGGTTCTTCATCGCATAGGAGATAGTTGCCCTCGATAATGCAAACCTGCACATCTGGCCCCACCGTCAGGCCATCGGGCACCGGGTCTTTGACTGCGTGATCGAATGTTGGTGCAGTGACAGCACAATTCCCGGCCCCATCCCGGAGCCTTTGCACTAGGGCGGCTGCGGCTGCCCCGTCAAAGGTCCAGGGTGCGCCGCGGCGGGCGAGAGCCTCCGCTGCATTAGGCAAAGAGCGGAGGGTGGCCAGGGGGAGGTGGAAGCCGTCCACTGAGACGACCGCGGCGGACAGGCCCAAGGGCAGCGACGCCATGGATTGGGCAACCATTTGGGCAATTGTCGACTTTCCCGAACCAGGAGGCCCGGCCATGGCAATGAGGAGCCGGTTTTTGCCCTGTACCCTTTTCAGAGCGAATTGGCGTTCGACGCGTTCCGCGAGAGATTGGTAGACGGCATCCATTATCCTCTTCTTAGTAGATAATTTTTGTGCTTGCTTTCTGTATTTTGGTCCTGTGACTTATGGAAATTTTAATGCATTTATTGCCACCAACTGTATACATCGAAAGCAGCGACTCCATTCGGACCCCTGCGGAGTACTGTCACCCTGCATCCTGCTTCCCCGCCCGCAGCAGTTCATCCGGATACACTATTGACGGCACTTGTCGAGATGGTCAAAAAATCTAGAATGAATTAATAAGATCTCGATTCATCTCTCTTTCTCCAGATTCTCCTCTGCAGCCATCACGGTCCTCAATAATTCATCATGACAGAAGTAGTAAGTCCTTCTCTGCAGCCATCGACGTTAAATGGCAACAAATCTGACCGTACGTCATATAGAACCCCGCCTTTGTTCTTCAATCCATCAAGAACGTTTCCTTCGAGGAGCGTAAGGTGACTCCCTTGAAGGATGAACACGACGTTCGTGTCCACGTCCAGCAGACTGGTATCTGCGGCAGTGATGTCCACTACTGGCAGCGCGGACGTATCGGCGACTTTATTCTTGAGAGCCCCATCATTTTGGGCCACGAAAGCGCCGGTGTGATTGTGGAAGTTGGCAGCAAGGTCAAGAATGTCAAGGTGGGCGACCGAGTTGCCATAGAACCTGGTGTCCCTTGCCGCAGGTGCGACTTCTGCCGCGTTGGATCCTACAACCTCTGCGAGGATACCGTGTTCGCCGCCACACCTCCTCATGACGGAACCCTTCAGAAGTACTACGACGTGGCCTCCGACTATGTTTACCCCATCACCGACAGCATGACAGCCGAGGACGGTGCTCTCGTAGAGCCTGTGGCTGTTGCTGTTCAGATTGTCAAAGTGGGTGATCTCCGCGCCGGCCAGTCTGTCTTGGTCTTCGGCTGCGGCCCTATTGGTGTGCTCTGCCAGGCTGTCGCCAAGGCATCAGGCGCCAGCAAGGTCATCGGTGTTGACATCTCTGAATCCCGAGCGGAGTTTGCTCGTGGCTTTGGCGCCGATGGCGTTTACGTGTCAAAGACTAAGCCCGAGGTGGGCGCAGATCCAGTTGAGGCTGCTCGTGCCATGGGAGAGAGAATTGTGAAGGAGTTTGGTCTTGGCCAGGGTGCAGACGTTGTCCTGGAGTGCACTGGTGCAGAGCCCTGCATTCAGGCTGGTATCTTTGCCGCCAAGAAGGGCGGCACCTACGTGCAGGCCGGTATGGGCAAGGAAAATGTTGTTTTCCCTATCACAACAACCTGCATCCGTGCACTGAACGTCAAGGGCTCCATTCGTTACTCGACTGGATGCTACCCTGAGGCGATTAGACTTATTGGAAGTGGCAAGATCCAGCCCTCCAGGTTGATCACTCATCGATTCAAGTTCGAGCAGGCAGAGGAGGCCTTTGAGCTGGTCCGACAGGCCCAGGAGAACACGCTCAAGGTTATTATTGAAGGAGTTCAGAAGTAAAGAAATTATGTATTAAAAGTTAATCCAAATTGAAAAACAATTTACCATCACCTCAGACAGATACGTTTGACCAGCAAGTGATGCCAAATGAAACCAGAAAGGCAACAGACTTGGCTATTTTGATGGTTAAATCACCGCCTTTCGTATCTACAAGCAATCTCATCTTGATATACGAATAAATATTGATTAAAACGAAGAATTGGACAGGGCGGAAATCTTTAGTGTAGCTCTAGTGTTTAATCCTTTTCGTGTGAAAGAGACGTGCAGCTAGATTTCAATTGATAGACTAGTCTATATTTCAACTGTAACATGATCACCTTGCGCATCACTCTTCGTGTTAATCTGCCTGGGGAATGGATTTATCGCTGTAGTCTTGTTCATACAGGGAACAGTTTGGACTAATGTTGGACCGGCTTCTGGAATAATTCCAAGTGAACCAACGCCATGTGACATCGAAACACGTTATACTTGACAATTAGTACTTCCACAAAACAACCAAAAAACAAAATTATACCTGATACGGCATGAACGTACCGAGAAACCAGTGAGGGTGACCCTCCCAGTTGGTGCCCGATCTCCAGCCCTAGCTCCGGGGGAGAGTCGCCCCAGACCGCAACCCCGCAGCCATCCCCACTCCAACCCGATCAGCACCGGAGAGGGTCAGCCGCACGGGCTGCAGCTTCTCTGTGACGGTGTACGTTCGCTATAGTGTCATTGCTCTGCTTTAAATCTTGTACTTCGTTCGGTGGTTTGGCTGTTGTGCTTGAATTCACACCTTATTCTCACACTCATCATCTGATCCCGTCACCATGGTTCTCGCTGCGCACCCCAACCCTGTTGCCCCAGTGCTTTCGCACTTCTCATTGGAGGGCAAGACCGCCCTTGTCACCGGCGGATCGCGAGGAATCGGTCTCCAGGTTGCTACTGGTCTTCTCGAAGCTGGTGCTTCAGTGGCCATTACCTACTCGACAACATCGGCCGACGAGATCTCCTCCCTCGTCGCTTCTCTTTCCTCCGCAAACCCTGGCCGCACCGTCAAGGCCTACCAGTGCAATGTCACCGACCGAGCTGCCGTGAACTCGGTCGTCCAAACAGCCGCCAAAGAGCTGAATGGACTCGACATCGTCGTTGCCAACGCTGGCATTGCTGACCACATTCCTGCCGAGGACTACCCCGAGGACAAGTGGCGAAATCTCATCGATGTCAACTTCAACGGTGCTTTCTGGACGGCGCAGGCCGCTGCCAATGTTATGAAGGGTACCAAGACTCGAGGTAGCATCATTTTCACCGCCAGTGTGAGCGCCATTCTTGTGAATGTGCCCCAGACCCAGGCCGCGTACAACGCCAGCAAGGCAGCTGTCGTCCACCTCGCAAAGAGTTTGGCAGTTGAGTGGGTTGACTTCGCCAGAGTCAACTGTGTATCCCCTGTGAGTTTACTCCACGAATCTGGAATGGGCTTTTTGCTAATATAACATAGGGTTTCATCGCGACGGACATGTTGGAGGTTCATCCCAAGGAATGGAGGGACAAGTGGTTCGGCATGATCCCAGGATCCAGACTTTGCGAGCCTGCCGAGTTGAAGGGCTCCTATGTTTATTTGGCTAGTGATGCCAGCAGTTACATGACCGGCGCAAACATCGTCATTGATGGAGGTTACACGCTACCCTAAGCACTTAATTATGAGTTAAAATGAATAATGACCTTTTTATTTATTTCATTTCCTTTCCATGAATGAATACTGTTGTTCCATATCTATGAAAATAACGAGAAGGCTCTAGCCCGAGGGCCAGTTTTGGGTTTGAGCTAGGATGAGAATACCCACTCTGGTTACGATAGCTTGTCAATGTGCCATCGCGCAGACATCTACAGAGGTCCCAGCATCGCGTCTGATAACTTGGCTAATGAACTTGCATGTCTTAGATTACTCTTTCTTCAGACCAATCTTTCCTGTCTTTCTTAGTCCAATTGTTCCAACGGTCCCGCAAACAACCATAAATGCAAACATGGCCCAAAAGCTCGCTCTGTATCCTTCCATAAGTGCCGAAGCCCTGTCCATTCCGTGTTGTTTATTGGTAACGACCGTCGAAATGACTTGGACGACGGCCAGACCCAGTGCAGCTCCAAACTGAGCGGCTGTGTTAAACACTGCGCCAGCTAGGGCCTGGGTATCTTCGGGGAATACATCCGTAATGACAATGAGACCCACAGTGAATAAAGCATCAATGCAGACGGGTTGCAGCATCTGAGAAACGAATGCGTTCCCCCAGTAAGGCCACGACGGCTGGATGACAGCCATAAGTATCGCGGACACGGCACATAGGGCTGATGTAGAGGCGACGATCCAAACCGCGGGGATTCGATGGACAAACAGGCCAATAGTGAGGTTGGTGAGGGTTCCAACAATTGTGGAGGGCAATATACGTATAGAGGCTTGCAGAGCCGAGAGGTGCTGTACCTCCTGAAAACTGGAAAGAGAAATAGTTGGCATCAATTTTCGTGTGGTCGTAGGGTCTTGTTGTTCAACTTACAACAGGCTTGAGAAGAGTTCCATCGAGTTTATAACAGCAGACGAGAGGACTATCGTAGTGCAGATGGTCGAAAAAGTCGCATTTCTCCAAAGATAGTTAGGTATTAGTGCATTCTTATTAACCTTTACACGCTGGTGCATGTAGAAGACAAAGGTGACTAAAGCGACTATGCTCGAAGAGAGGCACGCAATGCTCGCCGGCTCTCTGATGCGGGACACATCTGCGCTGAGGATTCTAAATTGAAAGTAAGCCTGCCGTAACTAGCCACCTGTTCGCACAAGGACTTACGCCAGCATGTAGCAGAGCAATGTCATGCAAGCACACGATAGAATAGCGCCGATCCAGTCCACCTTGGTTTTGAGACCATGCAATACGCTGCCCAGGTTTTGTGCCTTTCTGTTACGAGGCAAAGCCCAAGAGGCAATGAAGGCAAGGACAAGCGTCAACCCTCCGGAGAGATACCATCCAGAGCGCCAACCGATGGTATCCACAAAGACGCCACTTAGGACCAGCCCAACAGAAAGGCCAAATGGTTGACTGAGCCCAAGGAATGAAAAGGCAAGATTCCGGCCTCTGCCCTGTGGAAGCGCTTCCGTAATGATGGCGACACAAGAGGCCAGGTGCAAGGCAAGACCTACTCCCTGCAGCGCCCGGAGAGCCACTAGCTCATTGCCGTCCCGGGAGAATCCAACCGCAATCATCAGTGCACCGCTCGCAAAAGATCCCGCCAGATCAACCCATCTAGGGCCAATTACATCGGCGACTGAACCGGCAAGCAGCAAAGTGGACGCAGTCGCAAGACTGGACACGGAAGCCGGCCAGAAGGAGAGGGACGGGGGAAGCTGCAAATCCCTTTCGATTGCCGGCAGCGCAACCCCGACGATGCCGTTGACCATGCTTCCCGTGAAGGTGATTCCAGACATTAACATTGTCAAGACAACTTTTTGGAGGTTGGTTAGCTGGGCGGGAGTTTGTGGCTCGGGCGGTAATTGTTGGTGCTCGGGAGCGTCCAGTACAGATTCTTGTGCGATGGCTGCTGGCTTGTCCTTCAGGGGAATTGCTTCTCCCCTGAGGGAGACCTCGATGCTACATGTCCCAGTGGTAGTCATCTTTGGTCAATGACGGTCAGAGCAGTCTTTTGGGCGATGGTGCGAGTTTGTGATGTTTTTTGAGCAACATCATTAAATTGATGAAGCATGATTTGCAACGTGAGGGGGCCCACGACGGCTAAAATACACGCTCAATTGGCATGCACCAACCCTCTGAGAGGAGATGGCTGACAAGCGAATTGGTGGCGTCGCCGGCATCTATTCATTGGAAGTTTCGGTCGGCCTACTCCACAGGCAGACTAGCCGACCGTCAATTGGAGTGTTCTGTTGGCGATAGCAGCTTGGTTTTGGAGGGCAGGTCGCTGCGAGCCTCTAACTAGACTTCTGGGTGGACCTCGGAGAGTCCTGCCCTTGGGGTGGTAGCGGCGGCTTATGGGCGCAACGGCGTGACTCACTGGCGGTCAGCATCTGAATCCTCTAGTAAATTTATTTCTTCTTGACGAGATCACTTTCAGATGCGACCAGACATCTTGCCACAAGGCGGGTGAGAATACTCTACCAAGCGCCCGCGCGACGCGACGCGACTTCATTCGGCAGGTTTATTGCGATACAAAAGTTCATAAATCCGAAATATGCCATTAATAAATACAAAGGAACGCAACTATCTTTATGAGCCTAATTAATAAATTGAAAAAGCGATCGATAAGACAGAGTCGCCCTGGTCTTCCTGCGTCCCTGTCTCATCCCAGTGTGGCGGACAGCGATTGACCAACCACCAGCCTCCCCACCCAGCCGGTGCGCACAGCACTCTTTGCATCACACGAAAAGTTTCGGGCAAATATCCCCTACTCTAAATAACACAATATCTTTATCCCAAGTTCAGTAATTATTAGGGAAGCGTAGAACTACTATTTCTGTTACCCGAGGTTTTCCCACTGGGATCGCGACTGACACGCGGCAGTTACATCATATGACCAACGCTCTATCAATCCGCTAGTGCCTGAATGAGCCAGCCACCGTCAACTCTCAACTGTACACCAACGCGTCCAACAACACCGGCCACAGGATCATCATCGCCATCGTTATGGACGCGATGTCCGAGAATCGGTTCTTTGCGCTGTCAATCGAGCTCATTTTCGAGATTGCCAATTACCTTGATCCGTCCTCATACCTTAACCTTGCTCTCACATGTTCCTATTTCCATCACCAAACCGAGCCAGTCTTCCGCCTCCATCGCGCCGCATTCACCAAGTACAGGATCACCTCAGATATCCTGCCTGGGACTTTGATTGAGCTGCTCCAAGATCCTCGCAAAACTCCCTTTGGCAAGCTGCATGTCCGTGAGCTGGAATTCTGGGGCAGTCGGAGAACCTGGGGAGATTGGCGGCCGTGGGAGTTGCAACCTCCCACCACATTCCAGTTAGCTAATGAGGAAGCTACCAGGGAAGGCTTTGGGCAAGCTGAAATGAAAATGTTTCTTCAGACGGCCAATACATGGTGGGAGCTTTCCAATGATGATTTTGACGCTGCAAGAAACGAGCTTGAATCAGGTGGCGACGGCTTCATCAAAATGCTTCTCATTGCGTCATGTCCTCGTTTGGAAAGCATAAGATTCGTCAAGCGGGGCGATGATTCACACACTAGCCTACAGTGGATGACAAAAGCCATTGGATGGAGCAAAGCCAGCGGGAAATGGCCTCCTGGCTTTCAGTCCTTGCGCAATGTGGCAGTCGGAGTATCAGCAGGAATAGGCCAAAATGACCGAGTAGTCAGGCGACGACACTCCGACTTGGCGGCTGTGCTCAATCTCCCCGGAATTATCGACGTTTATATACAGAACCTGGATCGGGAATTTGACGAGAACGGAGACGTTGTGGATATTGGTGATGACTTTGGTGAGAATGATGACACAGCAGCAGAAATGTATAACCTCTTGCCGTATTCTTCTTCTATCCAACATATATATCTTGATCGTACAGGAGGCATCTATCACGGGTTCAGAAATGCTATTTTAGATGCTTCCAAGGGCCTCCGATCAATGACAATACGAGGCCACGACTCCTCCCCACTCGACGATATAGACATATACGTTAATGTCCTGGGAAGCAATTACCCTAAAACAATGGAAAGGCTCACATTTTATAACCCAGCCAACTTAAATGGCTACCGATGCAATATTTATCGCCCAGAAGAGCTAAAAGAATACCAGGCCCTCAAACAAGTTTCTATCGCCGTTGATGACGTGGAGCTAGACGCATACTACAACAAGCCAGATGACGCGGAGTACCCCAATCGAGACCAATTCGTAGATTGGCTGGTGGAAGATGGGATATTTCCGCGCAGCATGGAGGTACTTATGCTTTGGACGCAGTTGGAGAGACATGAGTTCATTGAAGTGGACAAGGGCCTTGATCGGCTTGATGTCCTCGACGATGTACTGGTGGCTCTTATCAATGAAAAGGAAGAGCGCTATGAAAATCTCAAAACAATATATGTGGACGCCACAGAGAGATCTCTAGGAAAACAAAGAAAACGACTTTGTTTTCAGAAGGCGATTGCTGCAGGACGCGAAGCCGGAGTACGCGTTCATACCCTAACAAACCAAGAGGATGGCGAATCTTGGAGGGGGTTTCCTGCCGCGCCAGATAAATATGATTTGAAGACCGGCGTATATGGCCAGAGACCCAGCACATGGAAGGTCAACCGCCTTACCGGAGATTGGGAAGATCCGGGGTGTCAGGGATGTGGGAGGTGTGAAGAGTGTCTTAGAGTCTATCCAGAGGACGTGTGGCAAAGTGTTCTGGCGGATAGGGGAACTACATAATAAGAAGCCTTGAAAATTGTTATTTCTGAGATCGGGATGGTGCAGCTCACCAACGCGGTCGGATGCTTGATCACTTTCTCCTTTCCTAGAGCTGTGAGTGTTCAAATTGTCCTTATATGCAATCGCCATCCACACAATATGGAAATCGGACGGCATATTGATAATAACCCAGCGAGCGGATCTGCCCAACGACTTCGCTTAAATCCGACCACCTCTTCAAAACACAAACTTGCTAGCACGGTGTTTAAACTCTATAAATAAAGATACCTTTTACATTTCATAAGACGTTTCTGAGCAAATATAGCCCTGGTATACTCATAAAAGTCCGCAGAGCAACTATGGGGGGTCTTCTTAGGTCCTAGGTTACATCTTGACCCTATCCAGCAGCTTATTTCAGTTACTAGTGGAAGCCTGCAAAGTTTGACCTAGAAATGAAACTAGAATTTAAGCGGCGCAGTGAATACTATGGGTAAAATAGGTGGTATAGACAGGCGACTTGGTCAGAAATATTACATTATTTTGAGGATGACTATAATTGGTATCCGCCCAGCATCTCTAAACAACACTTCAAGCTAATACCCATCCCGCTGATGCTCATAACGTTCAGGGTTGTACATCTTCTGCTTTGAGCTGGCGTGCAACGAATGTAGTTGTCGAAAATTGGCCCAGACGAGAAAAGTACAAGGATGCAATAGCAGTTGCTGGAGTTATCTGTGACATGACAGCATTGTAATCGGGATACTGAACCGAACAGGTTGTTGCAGTGCAAATGACACCTGGCACACTGCACGACAAGGTGGAATCGGCCTCCCTTTGGCAGGTAATACGGGCGTAGAAATCTGAGAGGGTATCGGGGCAGATAATCCAAGAGGACCGAGGGCCGTTCACAAATGCTCCGCACAGATATGCACCGCCGTCTACACGAAGGTAGTTTGTACCATCCTCGATAACGAGAGCAGTGCCGGTTGCCCCAGGCTGAACATTTATACTCGCAAGTGGGTTGCCAGCGGCTACTAGATACCTCCCCAAGTCATCAGAGATCCTGAAGCTTGTAGGAGATGGGAGGGCGGAGGTAGTTGAAGATTCTGTAGAGATTATTGGGATAGCAGTTGTTGGAACATCGGTGGCAGATGTTTCGGTCGCGGATAATTCTATAGAGGATATTTCTGTGGCGAATGTCTCGATGGTGGATGTTTCAATGATGGATGTATCCGCGGTAGATGTCTCGATGGTAACAGCTTCGATAGCTGTTGTCGGGGCACTCAAAGTGGTAGTTGTGGATGAACCTAAAATCGAAGTCGAAGTCGAAGATGTACCTAGGTCGGTCGTGATGGGTAGAGCATCATATGAACCTTGCAAACATATTAACGTGTTGTTATTTTGTTTGCAGGTCAAGCTTACTGAGAGCCTTTACTCGACATAGAGCTGCTGCGGCATTGTCGACGCCACCTAGGCCAAGAGCCAGATAGAGGAACGTGCGAAATAGCATCGTGAAGACTAATTCAGAATTGAAACAGAATGAGGAGAACTCAAACTCACGGCGGGGAAGAATAAAATGAAGAGGTCGACGAATGTGCACAGGAGATTTGACATTTCTTATTTAGCTACACCTGATTGTTTGCCAAGAGGAAGCTGAGCACTTATGCCCCAGGATCTTGGGTGGCTGTTAACGCGCGCTGCTGGAAACGATCCTTGTCGCCTAAAAATACAAAGCATTCACACGCTTCTGGTTGGCTGTTGAGGACATGGGCAGCAAAGACTGGGGTCAATCATGGCGCTAAACATGAACTATCGATTTACGGCTCCATGAGCTGATAAATCTTTAATCACCGCCTGCAATGGATGCGCAACGGACCTTCCAATTCCTGCTGTAATTTTATCAACTGTTTTCTCTCCTGGGGGTAGCCTCAATGAATTATTTCAAAGTACTAAGATGGAGGCTGGACAGGTGGTTCTTGGCGCTGTTGGGTATTCCAAAACATGTCAAACTAGTGGCTGTCTGACCTGGCCGAACTCACTAGAAGTGAAACAAATCGATAATTTACGGCGAGCCATTTGTTTTTGGAAAGGCAAGGGTGTATATGGATGTGTATCCATGGCAATCTTACGCGACCAGGAAGTTGCGTGGGCCGCCACGGGCAAAGGGCGCTAGTGACGATGTTGCCGACATTAGTGGCGTAACACACCTCGCAGAGCCGCTGCCGAGGCCCTAAAACCATGGTGTGGATGTTGCTACAGAAGGGCACTAACGTGAAGACTCTCAGGAGAAATGACTAGACACGGTTTCGTCTGGCAGCTTCAAAGTCGGCAGCAGCCACAAAGCCGTGGTCGAGCGACTGCTGGAGTAAAGCGACTATGCCAACGGATGGGACAATCGTAACTAAGTACACGGAGTACACGGTAGTGGGCTTTAATTCAATACCCTGATGTAACAAAATCCTAATCTTGGAACGTTTCTGGTGCGGACGGGTCTGGACTGCAGATATTATTTTCATACGATTGCGAAATGAAGCAAGTGCTCAGCCTCATCCTAGTTTACTATCCGTAAGTAGACATCACGTTATAATCACCTCAAACACCCCATAATAGCACTCGAGAAACACCGCATCTCAATCCTTATTGGAATGTGGGCCTAAACCCCCTTTGAACCATGCTCTCGTATTTAGGTGATTTCCCAATATCTAGTTTAGAAACTAGTTCAAGAATGAGTCACCTCTTTGCTTACTACTGGGCACGAAACTCTTTTGCCAAGGTCTCAATACCAATACAGCTTTCAGTAAGAACGATTGAAGTTGCACCCAGATTTCAAATGCATCAATCAAGTGAAGAAGTAATACAGCGAATGGCCGGTAGTGATAATGCCAACCATGCTTTTCGTTGACATTTTGATACGGCTGACGCTTGTGAATAAGGTAATCAAACCACACTAGCGGACGCCGTATGCAAACATGGTCATGATAGACTCGCCGAACTGTATGGCACATTTCCACGAACTTCAGGCATAAAATAAATGCCACGAATAGAAATGCCGTGTAGCCAGTTTGCATGACCTATTCGATGTCAGCTCTTTAATTTGGGAGAGCGAGGCTATGGGGCCAAGGGACAAAATGCTCACATTTTCGATCAGTGCAAGGAATGTGTACGGTAGTATTGCACCAAAAGTATTATATTTCGAGAACCCCGAAGAATTAGAATCCAAGAATACTCCCCGGTTCGCATCTAAGATGAAAGATTGTCTAAGAGAACGGAGGGAACCTTCACGAGACACGCAGGTTCGCTTGTACGAACGCAGCTTGGGCGGCTTGTTCCGAGAAGTTTCTGTCATTTTTGCTACCAAAAGATAGTAAATTTAGTCTTCAAGCTTAATAAAGCTTTTCCCAGAGAAGGTCGCTTAGCATGAAGGGCGCTGAGGGCTAATAACAGAGACCAGCCACCGGCTACTCGTGGTTTATAAACCACCGGATTTGGGTTGTGGCAGCGCTGTCAAATGCATTGGGCAGAAACGAATATCTCAAAGTGGGGATCTTTCATATGCATGGCCTCATTATGTGGAAATTATGACGTGGATGCTAGTGGTGAGGCTCATCAAGAAAGTGCGGGACAACTTTTTATTGTTACTTGAAAGGCCTCAGCTTTCTTGCTAATCATTGGCGCGCGTGGCTGCATCGCCAGCCAATCGGTTCTTGACACAGCAGCGCTAAGCTCCCGGTATGTCGAGATGTGATATTTTTCGTTGTCGTCTTTGTCGTTGCAGTATACTTCGATCTATCCTTAACTGGCTGGTGTAGTGACTCAACCACGTGTAGTAGAAGTCTTCATGTGGAGTTTGGGGACTCAACCGCCCGTCTATGAGGCCCATGCCAAAAATAAAGTTCTAATAAAAGCACACAAATTTGATCATGCTGAGCTGTCAATCAATCAAGCCCTACTATTAGTCTTTGATTCGACCTCCTGATATTCTCCAAGCTATCCGACTATACCAAGATTCTCTCGACATAACACCACAGAATCACCCAGAACGATCATCACGAATTCACAGTCTTGCGTCTGGGTGGTCAGTGTGGTTCTAGTATTAAATCTAAGGGTTTGTATGTATTACATTACCTAAATATCCTCCTCTCGCTATCATCCCTGTGTGGCTGTGATCGCCCTGTGGGCGAAAGGGTTTTGAACGCGATGTACCCTTCTGCTGCCTCCGGCCGCACGTCTGCAAGTTGAACTTTCATATTCCGCAAAATCCTTGCTCTTTCAGGCCCATCCAAACCGGATCCCCCGGGAGGCAGCGGTATGTAAGGATTGTCTCGTGTGATGGAACTAGCGAATCCAAGTACGTCCGGGCCATGTATAAAACAACGCAAGACGAGTCCAAGTGTCGCCAAGATCTCGAGAATCAAGGTCGTGAAAAGCACGATGCCTATCCAGATTCGATTTGCGCGATATACCGGGTTTGTTACTGTCTTGTCCCCGTTAGTTGGACTCATGAAGACTTGGCTGGTTGTGATTTTGACCGGTGTCATTTTGCTCTTCGCCGGAGCTTCTGCAAAAGAAATATTAGAATGTCCAAGAGGGTCCAGGGTCGCTAGCCAGAATGTATTGAATGCCGTAGTGAGGCGCCGCGAGAAATCAGACGTATTGATGCCCGTCCAATTCCGAAGACTTTGTCCCACATAAGGATACAAGTCCCCAGCCAGGAAATTGTCTGTTGGAGACACTCCCACCGTAGATGATCTGTCTGCTGATGGCCACGTTGCGAGAAAGTTGCCCAACGCACTCTGGCTCTTCAGCGAATTCCCCAACAGCGGGTTACCAGAAGCGTCGTGCTTGACGTAGCGCTGGCTCTGGGCAGAGCAATTTGTTGACAGCGAGTTTGGCGTACATTGAATGTTCGTATCAAGTATCACTGTCTCCATGGAGCAGTTGAAGAGTGCCCTGTCACCCCTGTCCTGGTCCACTGGGTCCTTTGATTTCTGCTTACTTGCGTATAGCAGATATGTCAATGGAGACTCAAAGATATTCCTTCCGTATTTCCATGACCCTCGGCTGGTGATGTTAACGGCAAAAGTACCATCAGTGAAGGCATCGGTGAAATCAAGTTGAGTTTGGTATGGATAACTATTCTTTTGTTCTATCCCCACAAACCCACACCTAAAGTCAAAATAAGACGTTTGGACGGGAAAGTTGTACTGCACTCCACCACTCGTTGACTCGAGGCCCTGAATCTTCAACCCGAGTAACGAGGTATAGTGAGCATCACCCCGGCTGAGTGCGGCTTCATCCACCTCACGAACCTCGCCGTTTAAATTGTCCCCTGTCCACTGCGGAATCTTGGGCAGATCCCATAGGTCACGAGGTGAGCGTTTTTGAGTTACGGAGGACAGGAGGCTTGACGAGTACAATGACTCAACGTTGCCGCGAGTTTGCTTGACGAAAGCCAACACGCTGTAAGTCGAAATTTGGTGGCTTGGGTCAAGATAGAAAGTTTCCTGGGGGTTTGTTGTGGTATCGTTGCTCGGGGTCAGCATTCGGAAAGATCCCTGGCCTCCTAACGGCGACAATGCCCAGATGAGTAGAATGGCAGCACCAATGGATACATTTGTCCGAACTACCAGGAGTCTTTCGAAAGCCCCGACAAAGTTTTGACTACCAAATATTTGCTCGAGAGCAGCGATGCCGACCCCGTTCGGCCGTTCTAAGCTCCAACGAGCGAGATTCTTGTAGAATCGGCTAGCGATGGCTGCAAATAGGATCGGGTATATCGTAGGATTCAGTCGAATGATTTCCAGGATGCGTTGGCCTTCAGTAGATGTTGGCTGGCCATCAAGGCGCAGAACAAGGACAGAGAGGACTGAGTCAATTTTAGTCAGCACATATTTTTTAGACCCTTTATACAGACTCAGTCTTATATTACCAACGAAAAATAAAGGGGCGAGGGTGAGCATGATATCCCAGGCCCATCCCATATACCATCCGAAATTTTTCGTACGTAATTGGTGCGGAGAGCGATGCCACTCAGGAGGCATGATGTTCGGTTGTACAGCAGAAACTGCACTTTTTGCCCCCGTATCTCGCTGGACTGAATCACGGCCCAAAACTGGCTCGTATTGCTGGCCATACGGCGATGGTGATGGGTCGCTCCGTGTTGCCGCTCTTGATTTTAGTGGTGTATCTCGTCTAGGTTTCGCCAGAGTGAGTGGATGCCCCCGTTAATCCTTTTGCTACCGGAACTTACCTGAAGAACCGGCATCTCCATAGAAGGCCCAATATTACCAAGAAAAGGGCTAAAACCCCAGCGGATATACCTATGATTACTCCGAGACTTAGGCCTCCTCTGGCGCTCCCTCCACTTTCCGGAGGGGCTCCAGGTGTTTGTCCTGTCGGTGTGGCCGAAGCTAAAGAATCACCGCTAGAGTTTGAAATTCCTGAGCTAGTTATTGTGCCATCCGGATATAGTAGGAGGGCCATATCCCGGTAGTCCGCGTTACTTGATAGAACTGCGGGGACTATCTTGTCCCTTTTGCATCCATTGGCATCGGCACAAGCGTCGTTCATGCAACAGCCGTAAAATCTGGAGCTTATATTAGAGCATAAGAAGAGAGCAGCTGAATTTTGCGAATCAAGACAGTCCAGGTTCGGTAAGGTGGGAACGCCGTCAATAGGCATACCGCTGCCATAGCTGAGGGCCCTTGTGTCGTTTTGGGGGCAGAGGCCTTCATAGCCGGCACAGGGATCGCTGGTGCAGCAGCCGATAAATTCTCTCCATTGGCCTTGGCAGATGTAAACGTCGCCGCCATCTTCACAGTGCAGGTTGAAGTATTTTATCGCTGTGGTGTTGGTCAACGACATGTTGGATAGAGAGCTTCCTGGTGCGAGGAAATACTGAGCGAAGATGGAAAAGAGATTGAAGCGACTGTCCCTGGGAGAAGGAGTAGACACAAAGCAGAACTAGATCGAGGCCACCTTGTGGCTGAATCAGGTGATGGGTGCTCCGTAGAGAGGCAGCGGTTAGCCTAGTACACGCCAACACATGCAAGCCCAACCTCAGCTCACTTGTTCCAGCCAATAAAAGATGGCTGGGGATGCCACCATAGATGTCACAAGTTATAATTACGCTCTTTTTGTGACGCGCCCTGATTTCTTAGGCATAAAGGTGGGTGTAATTCTGTTGAAGTTGTGTGTTAGAAACGCGATACCGTTTTGAGTCAAGGTAAGGATCTTGATGATTGTATTGATCAGAAATTGGGCCTCAGTGCCCACGTAGAACAACAGAAATACTTGCCTGCAGCACAAACCGGAAAGCCACCCAAGGGGTGCGGTGTAAACCGAGTCGATAGGGACTGCCTGCTATATCACCGGTCTCTTTGAACTTTTGCACTCAGTTTATGATTTCAGATATGTCATTTGGCACATTCCACTCGCGCGACCCGATTTTGACTCTCCATTGCTTATCCTCATAATCATCCCTTTTCTCCTCGTATGCTGGCCTCAACGTGTCCGACCATATGTATGCTGTTTTTAGACGTTGCCAGCGTCTCCAGAATGTTTCAAATCTCAGGCAGCAATCCATCATAGGCTGCCTGACAGAAACTTTGTTGACCGTAGTCCGTATATCGGATGTCGCCATCGGCTAAGTCAATTGTTGTCGCGCTTTGTGGTTCGCGCCGAAATGGTACCAGCCGTCCTTTCGACGTGAGTAAACGACTTGGAAGAATGAGATTTCCCAGGCGTAATTAAAAAATCGAGCATCGGAGCACCAGACTCTACCCCGCTGCGACCAATTCAAATCAGCCTCGCGAGGCAACTACCGAGCGCCCAATTTTCCTGCATTCAATCCTCCAGTCAAATGCCGACACCCTCTTAGATCAAAGTAAATTGAAGGTTCCAGTCAGAATATAGCAAGAATGTTAAGCCACTTAGTGCAGATCTGAACCTACTCTGTGGAGGTGTGGTTGCATGCTGAGACGGATAGAGACAGTCCTGTCTGTTTGATCAGAGTATCCGTACTGTTTTGACTATCAGAGAAGCGTTGCCAAAATCTAGTGGGTGGGGCATTTTCTGGTGGGATGGAGGTGTTTGTGTGGGTGGTAATGCGGGCTGGTGTCAGATTGTCGACAGGATTGGTTTCTTGGTGTCATGCCGGCAGGTCAAGGGACATTGAGATACCTCAATCGCCTGGGCGGTCATGATGTCATTGAGACCTTTGAGCTAGGGTCCACAACACTCTCAAATACGTCATGATATCCAGTTATGTAGACCCCCTAGCAGCCCTGACTACCCAATAGGCCGCCTCAATGAGATCAGGTAGATAGTCAAGTAATCTTTTGTTAAGACACATGCAGCGCACACACTGGGTCTCACAAAGTTTCTAATTCTAAAAACGGAGGCTGGGCCTGGACCCCATTAGCAAGGTCCTGTAGGGTCTACTCCAATATTTTAATGGCTTGTCATGGGCCGATCCTCATCCCCAATTGGCCAGTCCATGGTGGTGCAGGAGTCAAGACCCATAAAACCGGATCTTGACCGATTGGACAGCCTTAACCTTGGTCGTTGGGCTTCCGTAGGAAATCATCGTGTGTCAGTCCACGTGACTAATAAACTTTGAACTTTCAATCATATTGAAGGGTTAGTACCGATCTGGGTGTCTTGATTTTTTTATTCTATCATATCCAATTTATTTTTATTCACTCTTGACTGCCGACTCGTTTTATTTAGTAGTTGCCTAAAGTGAGCAAATGATACCTTACTGATTCATTGTCCAGATATAAAAATCCACTTAATTTATCTAGACCTGTTCTTATTCTAAATTCAGCTTGTCTATATTGCCGCTCTACTATTTCTTTTCTAATCTTTGAGAAAAGCATCGCTCTCCTTCCATTAGCCATTGCTAATAGAAGCAGCGTAAACATTCATTTAATCTTATGAGAAAAAAGCATTATGACGGACTCGATTCAACATCCACCTCATTTGAGAACGGCCTTGCGAAACACACCGAACGCCTCGGCCTCAACATCGGACGTGACCACCCCCGTACCGCAGGTAACGGATACAATCGAATTAGCGAAATCAAAGCGCAAAGTGCCCGCTGCACATCTGGATCTACCCGTGGTGGGACCGCGCGTGTGTGGTGACCCTTCGCAGTACGGCATTATAGGCAAGCCTTTCACGCGGTGCTATGCACCAGCCCTGAGTGAATTTGGCATCTCCCAGTGGCAATTTATGGCCTTCATAGATGAGCTCAATGTGCGTAAGCGCGGCCACAAGTCCCTTGGTTACGTTACAAAGGCTGGAAGTAGCATCAAGGTGATTGGCCACTTAGATCCCACAGGTTTCACCAAACTTGCTGGGGCACTTATCCAGCTGGCTGGTAGGGCAACCTCCTGGGGTTCTATCTCAGGTCCATGCTCGCGTAAGGTCGGCTATCTCAAGGAGATGAACGCAACGCTCTTTAATCCGGTGGGCTTGACCGCAAGAATCGTCAATTCAAAAGAACTGCGCAACCTGTTAGGCCTTGGGCCTGGGGCAGATCTGCTAGCTCCACTACATCAGGGGTTTGCCGTACCCACTGAGAATGACTTGAAGATGGGCAAGCGCTCCGCGTACACAGTATCCGAACGTCAACTTTCAGCGCTATCCGGCAAGGTGAGTCCCATCAAACAGTGCGGATTTCGTTACAATCGCGCCAAAGATGTCAAGGATGGCATACAGCGAGATATCTGGAAATGGCAAGTTGGCTCGGAAATCCACATGGAAACTGCTCGTGGCAAAGCACTCAGAAAACTTGATAAGGTGCCGACACCGACTACTGAAGAAAAAAAGAATTCTCTTATGAGATCAGTGCGCAAGGCCGACAAAGAGGTCGTGGCGACCGAAAAGCTGGTATGGCTAGTGGTACAGAACACCAGTGATGCGAAGAATGACTCTGTCAACTAAGTGGCTCTCAAGCTAGCTTAGTAGGCAGGGTGGAAGGATAACCGTACTTATATCTACGATCCTGTTTGGGTCAGAATTGGAAAATAGCATTCCAGTCTATCAATAGATGGCTATGATTCTAGATGCAAAGGAGCTCTTGTTCTGTTTCATTGAGGGGTCTAGCTAGGTCTCTTATAGCCGCTGTTGGAGCTAGCCATTGGAGGTTGCCGCTGAAGGAGGCCTCCGGCTTCGGGGTCTTAAGGTTCGATCGATATGACGATCGCGACTAGGCCTCGATGCTCAATTGGCCGTGCCCGGCAGGGCCTATAGTCAATAGATTGATAAGCTAGGCTCGTGTTATTTAGTGTGGTGTTTTGGGGCCGACCGCGGCCTTGACCATCTTTAAATTACCTAATCCTGATACCGGCTAGTCCAGGCATCGGGCCTACGTAACGGTCGTCTGTTGAGGCTATTGAGACCACCTGTGAGTGTGACACAGTCCTTCTTTTGGGTCGAAGAGTGTGCTTCAGGACAGCTCTGGGGACCAGGGTTCAACGATTGTTAACAGTGATAAAATCCGTGATACCGTAGCTCCCTACCATAGCAGATATGAAAGGCTACGAGCAATGGAAGATCTCAATACTTCTCCAGAAAGTCCAGGATGGTCTTGATATCACTCCAGAAAATCATCCGGAGCGTGTAAGAAGGCTCCAATGCCTTGGTATGGTATATGACAATAAATTTGATAGAAGCGGATCCGTTGATGATTTGGAGATTGCTATCCAGAGACAGCAAGAGGCGCTTGGAATTACACCGGAAGGCCACTCGGATCGAGCAAGCCTGTTACATGGTCTTGAAATGGAATATTTAAATAAGTATGACAAAACAAGGGCAACATCAGATTCGGAATATGCTATCCGAAAAAGTAAGGATGCTCTTGAAATAATGCCCGAGGGCCATATAGAGAGACAGCATCACAACACCACAACACCATAATACCATAATACCACAATACTATTATCATGACTAAATAAGGTTCGTGTGTTTCCTTCCATCCATGCCTTTCACCCTTGAGTGCAGGCAGGGCCGTCCCATTTCGTAAGGTAAAATGCTAATCATAATGCCAGGTGGGTGGGAAGACTACTCACAGGATGACCACTACAAGGAAGACTATAACGAGGATGACTTATCTTCTTTCAAGCTAGAATTTCTTCCTCTATTTCTCCATATACTCCCATCTTCGCATCCAGACTTGTACGTAGTCAGTCAGGATCATGGCAGTAGTTATAAGAAAGACAGCATATTTTTGGGTGTTGGGGACTGATATTCCTAGCGTAAGCATATAAATAACGACATAATTATGTTAGGCATATTTACCTACCCGTCGATGGTCTGGGTTAGCCCCTTGACGGCAGAAAGCGATATACGATGGCGTTATTGAAGAGCTTGATTCTATCATATCTAAGCTTATTATCGATGGGGATTGATTGTAAATGCTTCCCAATTGATGCCGGGTACGATCGCTTTTTCAGACAGATGTCTGTGTTCGCACAATTCAAAATACAACGCAGTGTGTCCACAAAGCCATTTGAACGCTCCGCATTGAGGTGTGGCCGTGAAGTGTGATTTTCTCAACCCGTGATGGTGGACGCACATGGTTTTGAGCAAAATCCCGCATTGCGAGAATAATACGCATCCCACGTGTATTTACGTCCACACCCTTAGTGGGATCCCCAAAATGGATATGCCGACTGTGTGACTGTCCCTTGGCGGTGTGAACTATGCCATTGATTCCTTTCGCTTGAGGTAATCCAATCTTATTGGCTTATATAAGTGGGGGATCGTTATATTCATCTTGTTCATTTTGCGCAGGGGAGAGTGTTGGAAGCATAACTTGGTGAACAAGTTGCCCTCCAAGGCAGAGGATAGATTAATACGAGTCGATAACTTGGTGAACTTACTAATGGAATCAGTGACGTCTGCTATCACGTGGAAAGCAACCATGGCGGAATCATCCAATCCGTGAGTTTTCGGGACGCGTCTGGCCCGGGCAAGGACGTCGCGCCCCGCGGCAGGAAAACCCGCGTCCCGTGTCCTCCGGACGGCGAAAAGCTGCCTCTTTGGGAGCTTCGGGCTTTTGGCCATTCCCATATCCACTCCACTACCCACCTCACCCAAGTTCGTGCAGCTACTGCAACCATAATAAGATTACGTCACACCAGACAGAAATATACCGGCAATATATGCATCCGTTTCAACAATAAATAGCAAGTAACGAACCGCAACTATATGGTTTTCCCAGGTTCAAACCTCCTGTGAGACTCCAGGAGGAGATTTCTTTATCAAACACCATGACTCTTACTTCAACTCTTTTCGCAATTGTTGTGCTGGCTTTTTGGCCAACCACGACTGTTGCTGACGAGTTTCGTGACAACTGCAATGGGTTGGGCCAGCGATTGAAGCTCGATGTTCCATTTGCTGTTGACGTCAGTCAGCACGTTCTTGCCGGAACGAATGTCACCTTTCCTTTGGCTGCACCCGACTGCGCGGTTCGTCATGAAATTGCCCAAGTTGAAGTTTGCCGCCTTAGTCTCAACATCACGACTGGAAGCCGCGGCTTGGTGCGGGCTGAATACTGGCTCCCCCGAAACTGGACGGGAAGAATGTTATCGACAGGAAACCTAGACTTGAACGGCTGTAAGTCGAGAATCTTACCACTTGCTGATGTGGCAAGGAAAGGCTTGTGACTGAAGAACTGCTCAAGGCATTCAATACACCGACATGGTCCACGGTAATACAATGGGCTTCGCCGCTGTTGGGCATAATAATGGACACGACGGCCAGTCGGGCAAGTCATTCCAGTTTGACGACCATCTGGAGGATTTTGCCTACCGCGCTCTCACCACAACAATCATAACAGGGAAATCTGTCGTTGATCAATTCTATAATAAGCCCGCTAACAAGACATACCATCAAGGATGTTCAACTGGTGGTCGACAGGGGTTTAAGCTCGCCCAGGCATTTCCCGACTTGGTTGATGGAATTTCGTCTGGGTGCCCGGCAATCAGATATGGTATCAACACGATTGGTGGATACTGGCAGAGCAGGTCAGCGAATCGAGTCGGAACCGACAGCTTCATCCCTGCTGATAAAATGGCACTGGTTCGTCCAGAAGTCCTCCGCCAATGCGACGGCTTGGATGGCGTCGAGGACGGCACGCTTGAGGACCCAAACTTGTGCAGACCCAGGTTCGAAGCGCTTCTATGCAGCAAAGAGAAAAACTCATCCGATTGTCTTACTGGTTCCCAAGTCCAGGCGATCTCAGAAGTGCACTCTCCCCTCTATGGACTTAGAGGCCAGCTGCTGCTGCCGCGAACTGTCCCTGCCGGCCAGTTTGTTCCCCGGACGGGCATCTACCAGGGTTCTTTGACTACAGACTATATGGAATGGCAGAAATACGTCGTGTATCGGGACCTCGAATTTAACTCGAGCCAGATGACTTTGGAGAACATTCAGGCAGCTGATGATCTGAACCCGTTCGATATCAACACGTACTCGCCTGACCTTTCCAAGTTCCGTGATCGAGGAGGTAAAATACTGCATTGGCATGGAACTGAGGATTCTTTGATCACGCCTGAGCTCAGTGAAACCTATTATAACGAAGTCTCTCGGTATTTGAACGCGCCGGACGAAGAGCTGGGCAGATTCTACCGGCTGTTTCGAATTGGTGGTCTCGGCCACTGCTGGAGTGGCTCTGGAACACCAAATTTGGGGCAACATGGAACAGCATATGTCAAAAACCCCACGGCCGAGAACAATGTGTTGCTAAGCCTGGTTAGGTGGGTTGAAGAAGGGATCGCACCGGAGTATATTCGCGGCACGAAGTATGAGGACGACGACCCTACAAAACCTCTTCTGTATACGCGCAAACATTGCCGATACCCAACCCGAAACTTTTATAATGGCACCGGCGATGGGAGAGATGAAGAGGGATGGCACTGTATTTAAATATGTTGCGGTGCGCTATTTCGGTCACATTGAGCTGTGCATTGAAGAGTTGAAAGAGCCTTGTTTTCTCTGTGAATAAGGGTTCGTGCATTGTGGGTTATGAGCACAATGAGCGGGGTTTGTAATGTGGGCCTGCTCTAACCAATCATATAACAGCCTGTTGCAACAAAATCTATTTTGCGTTTTAGCTCTACTCTACTTTTCATTTCTTTTTATATATTTCTTTTTTTATTTTAAGTGATTTTCTCTCCTCGTAGTTCTGGTGTACCCAATATGTGAGAGTTCCTAAACGTGCCCAGATGTGCCAGATGTGCCCAACCTCCTAAATCAACAAAACAAACCTGGCTGATAAAGGTGTTACGACCCAGGTTAACCCACCGAGTGATCAAATCAGAAGCCATCGGCAGAAGCCCGGCAGGATACCATTTATCCTGTTCCGACACCGCCCTGGATCGGGTGGTCTCATCCTATAGCTCCTCCATCGAGACTATCATATACAACTGCCAGCGTCGTCCGGAAGCAATAATAAATCAAAGCGCAAAGAAGGTGGTTCTTATCGGCATGCCGGAACTTCAATACGCCGAGGGGGAGGTAGAAAAACTGGAAAAGGATCTGCAAATCAATGGAGCTTCAAGTAGTCAAGCCTCAGCCACTTCAGAAAGACGTCCTTTCTGCATTGAGAGATTGCGATGTCTTCCACTTCCCTGGTGATGGAGTGACTAATCGATCAGACCCATCCAAAAGTTCCTTGATTGTGAGTGATGGGAGGTTGCAGGTCGAAAGCCTTCTAGATGCGGGTATTCGCGGTTGTGCGTTGTTCCTTGCATACCTCTCTGCCTGTGGAACGGGTCAAATGGAGTACGAAGAGCTGATCGATGAGGGTCTGCATCTAATTGCAGCCTATCAAGTTGAGGGATTTCAACACGTTATCGGCACGCTATGGAAGGTTGACGATGAACTATGTGCAGATGTGGTTACCCTCACTTACGACTGGTTCCGAGAGAAGGGCTTGAATGATGAGGCCGTTTGTGAGGGTATTCATCATGCAGCTAGAGCTCTCCGGGGCCAATGGGTTTCTAAAAACACCGTTATCGCAGCGGTTGAAGTTCAGGGTGCGATTGTTGAAAGAGATCGTGAAACAAGAGCTCCAAGACACACTCAGTTATATGAGGAGATAGAGACGCCACTAAATTGGGCTCCCTATGTTCGCTTTGGTATTTAATCCATATACTTCCTCTTCATTATTTTACATAAATGACGAAAGATGGATTGATTGATGTCTATATTAGCCCAATCATATTTTCTTAGAGACCTCCACTAACTGCTGGCAGCAATATAAGCCAAGCAAATACCCAACTTCTTGATTGTATTAAGTTAATGTCCTATCTATCTGACTTCAGCAACACAAAATTAAACCTTTTCATTTTCACTACATTAAATGCCACCTTGAATTGAAGTACCATTCTATACACATAGCGGCTGCTAAGCTCCCGGATCAGCATCCCAAACGATCAATATCTGGTTAAGCGGCATGTCCCCTTAGCCGGGGCGCCACTCTAGTAGGCTTCTTTATTATTGGCCATTGCCTTGACCTTGTAGAGTCATATCTTGAATCAACACCATTCCAGAGGCTGAACTTGAGCCCAAAGAAAGTCCGTAAACTAATTTACACATCTTTTGCTCAATATCATAGTTGGCAAATTTGCATGAAGAATCAGAGACACATGCATCAAGACAATCCTTTATGCTTCCTACTTGGACCGGTGACATTCCACTACCAGAAAGTGGCACGCCCATTGTATCGCATATGATATTCCAAGTGTCCTGGCGGGTGTCATCAGTGACTGTTTGAGCATTGCAAACTTCGTTGTTGTTGTTATTGTTGTTGTTTGCTCCTTGGTCTTGGAGGGTTTTATCCTGAATCAATACAGTGCCGGGACTTGGTCCTGAGCCCAAAGAAAGTCCGTAATTTAAGTAGCACATCTTTTGCTCAATAATATAGTTGGCAAATTTGCATGAAGCATCAGAGACACATGCATCAAGACAATCCGTTATGCTTCCTACTTGGACCGGTGACATTCCACTACCAGAAAGTGCCACGCCGCCTGTATCGCAGATGATATTCCAGGTATCTTGGCGGGTATTATCGGTAACTGTTTCAGCCTGGCAAATCTCGCCGCTATTGTTTCCGTTGTCGCCTTGTTTATTTTTGAGTGTGGTGTCTTGAATAGCCACAAATCCCTCAACTGCGCCCTGTTCGAAGGGAAATGTACCGAAAAGCGTGCAAATTCCCGTAGAAATTTGGAAGTTTGCAGCTTTGCAAACATCTTCAGAACTGCATACTTGAAGGCACTCGTGAACAGATTTCACTTGCTGGGTCCAAGATTGACTGCCCGTAATAACTGCGAGGTAAGTGCCACAAGAAATGCTCCATTCATCGTTACGATTTGAGTCAGTCGTGGTAGAGTCTTGGCATGTGACGGTCTCTATCGTAGTTGTCACATCTTGGGTGATCGTCTTGGTCTTCTTTTCCACAACCGTGGTGGTTGCTGCGACAATGCTAGTCCTTGGTGGAAGCGTAGCGGTTACTGTTTGAGTTTTTGTAATTGTCTTTTGCTTTGCTGTAGTAAGGCTGGGGCGGACTCCCAGGCAACTGCAAGCACTGCTGTAATGTTCCGGCCCGTAGCAAGGTCTTGCGTATGGGGGAATATTACTCGGGAGCAATGTGGTAGCTTTGGGCGCTTTGCCCACAGGGGCGCGCTTTTGGAGCAATGTGGTTGCATATTTCGTAGTCACATCCACCTCGGTGATGGTAGTCTCCTGAGTAACAACATTGGTGACCAGGCTTGTACGTAGTATCGTGGTGCTGGGTTTCTTGTTGACGGTAACTGTTTTCGTAATCGTAGTCGAAGCGGAAACGACGGTGTAACGAAGAAACGAGGAACAATCAGCCAAGTGTGCGGATTTTGATCTTTTGTCGCCGTATCCGTATCCGTAAACCCCGGTTACTGCTCTTGCACAAGCATCCTAATTCAGTCAATATTGTCCAAATCGATCTGAGCAGACTGTCAGGCGTACATCGCGACATTGGTGAGTGGGTGGAGAGTATTGGTTTCGGGCCTCATGGCTTGTCTCGCTGGTGGTGCATTGTACCGCATTAATAATTCCAGCGACAGACAAAAGCTGGAAGGCAAGGCCAAGGGACTTCATGGTAACGAGTGACAGCTGAGGCCAAGGGACAAAACTTGCATTCATGGGCCACTGGGCAGATATATGGAAGGTCACGTAGGGCTGGCTACCAGGGGTACCAGCCAAGCTAATAATGCTAAGCTTTAGCCAAGCTCACCATGCGGGACTACAGAACCAATAATAATACGTGACAGATGTCTCTTCATTCAGCCCTCGTGTTATTCTCTGGCAGTTAGCGTTAGCGCCACTAGCTCCTGTTCAGATTGTGGAAATGACTAGTTCGACTACGCATGATTAGGCTAGACCAGCTAGCTCGCAGGCTTTCTCGGCCAGCTGAGGCGTCACACTAGCCAAGAAAGCAGGAGAGCCGAAGCGAATTATGCGGTTTGATGATCTCTCTCCATTGGCACATCTTCCAGGGGCTTTCCAGGTCCTTGTTTTAGTTATACGCCTTCGACGGCTTGGGAAAATGCACGGATTTGGTTCCGCGCGCTGTTCAGCAATAAGCCTTGCGTTTACGCTGAAGCATAAACCATGAGGAGCCGCCACGAACATTCTAGATTAAATAGACACCACTGAATGCCACGGAGATATAGCCAGGGTGTGAAAATTATTTTTACATATAAAAACCGGATTTTAATTATGTTTACCTGGTTGAAAAAAACAAGCAGCAGGCTCGACCAGAGATTTCCACGAGCGAGCCCATGCATGCATTTAGCCCTTAGGCAGATGCGATGTTAAAACTAGTCTGATTCTCGTGCCATTTTCATCCTGACCAACATAGATATATTCCATTATGTTGTTCTTTATTTGCGTTACTTTATTCTTTATTTATCTTATTTTATCAGTCACCAGCGGTTGGAACCATGAAGCCATGAGCATTCAGTTAGGGCCCGCTTTTCCTTATCCGAGCCGATAAGGTACGTACCGCCGGCACAACCCACCACCACACCAGGATCATCATGACATCTCAACAACAACAGCAAAAAAAGAAAGCCTCGCAATTGCTCGCAATCGTATTATAGGAATAGCCCGATGCGGGGGTCGAACCCGCAACCTTGAGATTGTGTACTCTTAAGAGTCTCACGCTCTACCGATTGAGCTAACCGGGCGTGGCTCTTGTTGTTGAACGCCGGGGGACGCAAAACCACCTTAGACGGGTCTGGTGGGCTTGGTGAAAATTTTCATCTGGTGTGGTGGGGACAACCCACCCACGGTGGAAAAACTCGGCAATTGAGAGGGGGCTTGGGAGTTTCCAGTTCTCAATTGTACGAGCTGTCTGCGTTATCGAAGAAATTGATGGGGGAATCTGAAATTGAGACTTGACAGTGTCGTCGGTTCCTGGTTTGCCGACATACCCTATAGCACCTTGATGAGGCATCTGGGCAAATACGTTTCTTTGAGCCAGGCTTGTTTGTAGATTGCTTATATGAACTACATGACAGCACTGTTATATGAGTCTAGACCTCATGTACACGCGGTGTTGATATCATGGGAGAAATAGCAGGCTACAAAATGAGTGTTACGTTACAGTTTGAAATCAACTTGAGTGATTGAGAAAGATAAAAGTTCATTTCGCAACTTGGAACATACCCTGTACTCTACTGTATGATTTATAGCTCCCCTCCTTCTACTTACCTATTTATTTATTTTAAGAAAATGCGTTGCTGCAGTTTTGATGCTCTCAAAATACTAGGTCTCTTCCTAAATCTGCAACATTGGCTGCATTATGTGGTAACTGCATATACTGACTGTAAACAAACTTTGAGGGTACCTCTGGACCAAGAGCACAATTATGACAGAATTTGTTCTTAACCAAGCCTCAGGGCGGAATTGAAGACATCATTTCAGACGTTTTAGAACTGCGTAAAATTTAGTTCCTGTGACCTTTTGTATGCACGGAAGAAGTGCAAAGAAGGATGCTCGGAATGCTGATGCACTCCGTGTTAACATTTTCGTGCCAGATCTTCAAGACTGCATTCCAACCATCGGTTGCGTGTTTCGGCTCAGCTCGGGGTGTAAATACGCAACTGTCTCGTCGATGGCTCATCGAAGCGGGTTTAGCTCAGTTGGGAGAGCGTCAGACTGAAGTCAAACTTCGGGAATTGATATCTGAAGGTCGTGTGTTCGATCCACACAAACCGCAAACCAATCTTTTTGCATGTCTTTTTGGCCAGCTTGACGTCTCCTGCAACTAGGGCTTGCTACTGTTGAATACGGTGCCCTACTAGGTTGACGTGATTTGGTTGGAATAGCTGACTGTGTGACGTGAGGGGATATACCTAGGCCACTTTCACCATGGCATCGCAAACTCTAACCTTTTCGTAGGTATTTCATCATGTACATCGTAACTTGTCATTCGATATTTTATTACTCCATCATTTTAGTAGGATTATAGGCTATCAATATTTTTTACAATCTATTAAGAAACACCAACACCTGAATGAGTGAGTGCTGGAGGGAACCGTAGCTGTCAAGATGGAGCCCGATCGATCCCCACTGTATCCATTCACTTCGAACATTAATTCTGAACAGGCTCGTATGGGGACAATCGTTCGACTGTCTCTTCTGAAAGCATTTTATTCAAGTTCAACACCAACAAAGAGCTTCTTGTCACCATTATCGTAAACGCAAAGGCTGTAAAGGCCGCCGGTGATGGAGCCAGTGAGGTTGAAGGTATGCTCAGTCTGCTCCAAGAATTCAGCCTTTGCGGGGTTTGCGGCTGTCAAATTGGTTTGGTAGACCTCCCAATCGTACGCGATTGACTGGGATGAGTTGTGGTTGAATGAGTACTCGACATTTATGACTCCAATGGGACTTCGGACGGCCCGGGCCTGAACCGAGGTGAGTGATGTCCCAGCACTTGGCAGTGCGGTCCATTTCACCTCGTCCTCCTCGTTGGCAATGATGACCTCGGCCACGTAGTCATCTTCTAAGGGACCGTCAGCTGTCTCGGGACGGGAGCAGATGTTGAGCTCCACGTTGGCCTCGACAGGGGCTGCAGAAACGAGAGCCAGAGCGCCGGCGAAGACAGCAATGGAACGGAAGAGATTGGAACGAGCCCTAATTTCGTGAGTGGATGAATACAGTGGGAATGAAATGAATCACTCACATGGTTGTTGAACTGTAGACAGATAATGTACTGAAATGGAAGTATTTCTTGCAGATTTTCAAGTGACGTAGAAAAGAAGTGACAGGAACCGGAAGACTGGTGATTTATAGTTGACTAGTGTCCGATGAGCTGTATTGCGGAGATTTGATTCGCCCGAAACTCCAGGCCGATCACGTCTGGGGCCTCTGTAAGAGGAGTATTAGGGTTCAGGATGTTAATTTTATACATAGGGATGCCTCATCTATCATGAGCTTGGCAACAAGAGTCAACTTCCGGTTGTTCCGGATGAGGGTTGTAGTGTCACGCAATAACGGACATCTCAAGCCCAAAATGGTTGAGTGACTGGTGCAGTGAGAGAGTAACAGATCGTACGCTGAGCTCCGAGAAATACTCATTGTTCTATCAGTTTTGCAGCTTCATTGCACCGTTGGGAAGAAATTGGGGCTGTGATCTCATAACTCTAATTAGTGGGATCAGATCTTGTTTAGGCAATCATCTGAGTGCATGCTGAACTCTGTGCCTGGGACCCCTGTTCTTGGACTTGGCCACACGTGCACACCGATTTGGTATACGAGGTCACGTTCAATTGATGTATCGAAACAGAAGGAAAGAAAAGAAAAGATAGCAAAGGCGAGATCAGCTCTGCATCAGACACCATTAGTTGTAATACTTTTTCTGGGTGGACCAGGAATGAACAATACAGAAACCGCCATCCTATCATCAATCGATAGTGGCTACAAATATTGCCCGTAGTCTTGTGGCCCTGCTCAGGGGCTTATCTCGACTGCACCTGCGTCATTCAATCCACCCGGGGCTGACTCCATCTCGTGTACTCCATAATTCGTACCTAAAACCCCTGCGATGTCAACCTTATTTTAATGCGAAGGAGTTCCCGACACTGAGTGGATATATCGATCGTTGGATCATGGTTTCAGTGGAAATAGATTGGAAAAGTCCAAAGCGCCAAACGAAAGACCCCTGCTGGCGTTGTGCGCGAGGATTTGTTGCAGGGCTCGGGTGCTATTTGTTCCGCGATATAAGCCAAATTTTCAGTCGATAATATGTCTCCCATAAATTTTCAACTGATTTGAAGGCCACGCGGATGGAAGGTAAAGGGGGCAATGATACTTTCCAAATGGGATTAGGGGTGATGAAGGACGATGGCTGGAAAGGCAAGATCAACATTATGCCTCTCCACTTCCCTCTTGGCCGAAACAGGCTGTGTTCTCGCCGGCGGCGGATGAGATCAGTGAATATTCTTCAGCTTTTTATTTGTGTTGAGGGCTCATAATATCATCCAATATTAGGGCGACTAGTATCAAGAAACGCCAATTGGACGGATATAGGCACCATTGTGATGCATTGATGATATTCACTTCACCTTTGCTGTGGCGGTCGATTCGGTACTAGTAAACCATCAATGGCTAATCTAGGTACACGAGACTACCAATCTCATAATGTAGGAGGAATATATCATGAATGCTGCCAGCACTACAGCCGCTTTGTGTTATTCTTATTATCTTCATAGACGCTTAAAAGTTCCATGAGTCAAGGCAAGATCGGGTCAAATATTCCACATCTTGTATATAGAAGTGACGATCCAAACTGAGAGTATTGGAGAAGTCATAGATACTAGATATGCGCAACTACTTCCTAATGAGGTCCATACATCGATTGTCATACTTTGACAGTTTGAGAAAATAGAGACAGGAGAAAGCTTTCTGCACGGCTGCTAATATCGTGGACGAAACTCGTACAAATCGGGTTTTGGAAGCACTCCATCATTCTAGACTCCAGTTTCCCAATACTGCGGCTCTTCTCACACATTGGTGAGATGATTGAAACTATTGCAGATTCAATAATTGGCCTTGTATACTGGTCTCCATTCACCCGTGGAAAAAAAAATTACCCTTGCCTGGTCTATGCTATTTTGGGGATGCCTGGTAATTCGCTCTCCCCGAAAGGAAGCCTATTGATAGCCTTGAGCTGAGGTTTCATCTTGGCTTACCGTTACAGCGTAGGAATTAGTTGCATGGGACTGGTGCTGTGGTCGGGTGTGCTTGTTCATTGGCTCAGGTCGCTGTCGGCGTCAGCGTCTCGTCAATTTTAGGTGTGGTCCACTCTTAAATATCGCATCATTTGGCGAAATTTGACCGGAAATGTTACTCCACTGTGCAACCAGCTTTTTTTTTCGGGGTTGGTATTGCATGGAATGGCAGCTAGAGCTGGCGCGCGTCAACGAAGGGCGCTGCATGTGACGTGACGTTGTACGCGGATTTGAGTGTTTGATGTTTTTTTTTTATGGCCATCTGGCACAGACGAGTCATTTTGACTACACGTATCCAAATTTTGAGGATTGAGGAACGCGATCGACAAATACGCGCTTCCAGTCTTTTGTTCATGATGACGGAGGTGGATTTGCAGTGGATTTCCAGCCCAGGCCTAGGAGAATTTTGGGTGGGCGCAAATCATGCAGAGGGAGCCTATCGCGGAGGCTCAGCCCTGTCGGCCATGGCGACAACAGGGCTCAGCCGCAGCGACCGACCCAAAGGATGCAGGGAGATCGCTGGTGGGAGGGCACTCAGTGGGGGTTGGTGTGGGCGCTGGCACCAATGGATGCCCACTGCTGACAGCGCTAGGGGCACCACAGCGCAATACGTCGCCCGATAGGGCTCCCCAACAACAGGGATAGCACCGGATTTCAGTCTCAGCTTGACGTCAGAGTCCGGCTCAGCGGCGCATACAGCCCCAAAACGGATTAATGCCGCTGGGTCCAGGAACGCCCATCCGCAGCATATCGGGAACTGCTGCTGCGCCCCGATCGGGATTCGACTTCGACAGCGAACATCGTCAACTGTTGACATTGACTGTCGAGAGATATAAGTATCCTCGGTCATCATCAGCCTTGGTGTCGATATACCATCACATCAGACATCGCATCAACACTGCATACAATAAATCATCTCACTCTCGCCAAAAGCCTTCGTTCAACTCAACTCAACTCAACTTACCCATCAATTAACCCAAACACAATCACCAAAAATGGCCGCCCCTCAGCCCCCCGTCTTCCATGTCAGTGTTGCATGGAAGAAGTGGAACTACTTCGTCTCCAACCAACAGAACCCTGACCAGCCACTCTACAAAGTCCAGCACAAGACCCTTGGCATGAACCTCATCTACACAAGGGTCGCCGACGAGGAAGTCATCGGCACCGGCAAGCTTCACAGCGTCTCCATCAATGCCGACTACGAGCTCCACGGCCGCAAGGGCATCATGAAGGCCACCAAGCGCATCAAGACCGAGTACAACCACCTCTCCTACACCTACTCCGACGACGGCACCCCCACGTCAATGACCTGGGTCGGCTCGTGCGGCGTCAAGAACTGGGACTTTGTCTGCATGGACGAGAACCAGCTCCCGGTCGCCCGCTTTTCCACCAACCCTTGGGCCCCCAGCAAGGTTGGAGACCTGGAGTTCATGGGCCCCAAGGCCTTCGATACCCGGTTCCAGGAAGAGATGGTCGTCACCGGCATCACGCTTTACAGCTGCATGTTCCTTCGTGCCAACAACATCTTCAACCTGGCCGGCGCCGCCATTGCCCGACCAGGTACCATCGACAAAGAGGAGGCTGCAGCAAAGGAAAAGGGCGGCGTCATGCCTTATGAGATGGAGGCACCTTCAGCTCAGGTAACTGCCGCTCAGAAGTCATAAGATTTTGAGGGCTCAATAGTGGTGGAATTTTCTTCTTGTAAAGTTCTTTAGTTAATTATACCCCTCTGATTTTCTCGACGGTTATCCCTGATTAGAATATTTATAAAACTTAAAGCATCTTTGCCTTTTAAAGCGCCAGCTCCCTTTTTTTTTCCCTTTTTT